>BHEV01039142.1:0-27650 GCA_004319985.1 Emydocephalus ijimae | reverse complement strand
GCTGCGATCTTGCAACATCCGTAACCTTGGGATTATGTCGTGTTGGGGGGGGGTTATGTGTAGTAAGTGCTTGGGGGGTAACTGTCATAACTCAGGGACTACCTGTATTGGGGTCTCTTCTCTTAGCCAAATTTTCATGGCCTAGCACAGTAGTCACCAACTGGTGGGCCATGAAAATTTTTTGGTGGTCCGCAAAGAAATGGCGCCCTAAAGTAATCTGGGCTACATGAGAAAACAAGGCTGCTCTGCCCACATGACCTGCCCACCTGCTGGCCCCCGCCCTTCGGCCAAGCGCAAACCTAACCTTGAGACTGAGTAGACTAGCAAGCCTTAATATTAGTACAGGGCCTTTGAAACATCAACAAATTCTCTAGTTACAAATGCTACTGTACATAATCCTAGCACATAGCATTCCTGGCATCCTGCAAATATCATGGAATTGCAGTTTCATGAACGCTGGTTGGGGAACTTCTTGGAGCTGTATTCCCAACACATTCTGGGAACCTCCCTTGACCAGAGCCGCTCAAAAAGGACTTACCTGCAAAGCATGTTTGCTGGCACAATAGCCAGTTGCTAAGGGAGCTCCCATGATACCCATGACGCTGCTCATCGTGACAATCTTTCCCTGCTTCCTTTGGATCATGTGGTCCAGGACAAATTTAGTTAAGGAGATAGTGCCCAGATAGTTGAGTTCCATTATAGCATTATAAACATTAACACTTGTATCTACGAAAAGAGAACGCTGAGAACGTCCACCGTTGTTCACCAAAATGTCAATCTTTTGTAAGAAAGGAAATGAAGGAAAAATTCATTATACTACGGCTTCTTGTCTGCATCAAGAACTGAGGTTACTATAGACTCAGAACACAGCTAGACCTCAAATAACTGTCTCTGTTTGAATTTCTGCAGCACCAGCTCATTATTCTCTTTCAACATCATTGTCTGGGATATATGAAAGGGCTTCTTACATATATGTCTGCATTCTCATGCTCCCTCTTGGGTACACTGAATCCTTTTTAAAAGAGTAACTGTATTCCACATTCAAGCAAAATGATCCTGCCATGCCAGGTTTCATCCCAATACAAATTGTGTGTTTCCTACCCTGCTCTGCTTCTTTCTCTGTCCCTCCTTCCTCTCTCTCTCCAAAAAAAAAAAGAAAGAAACTTACCCGCCCAAAATGTTGAAGGACTGTCTTTGTGGCTGATTCATGGAATCCCCTGTCAGTCAAATCAAGTGGCAAAATGAGGATATCTTTATCACTTAGGCTGCTGATCTCTAAAGGGAAAATGATAAAAAAACAAAATGTCTTGTAGAAATAATGGGTCTTTCCTCCATCCCACCTCATAAACACAACTCAACATACAGACAGGGGTACCCAAAGTTCTCCTCTCCTCCCTTCCCTTTGTTGTTCAATTTTTCACACACCCCTGACCCTTCGTGATCTGATGGGCATCATTTGGCCAGTAGGTGCTTCTTTGGAATTCTTTTAAGTTTGTCATTTGTGACTGTATTTAGTCCACTTATTTTCTATTGGCTCTGTTTTCCAATTTTATTCTACCTATCTGAACTGTTTCTCCAATGACTTGTCTTCACATAGCGCACCCAATGTTTAAGCTCAGGTTTCAATATTCAATATTTCAATATTTCCCAGCCAACACCTCTTTGGTATTGGCATGATTTGTACTTCCTGCAACTCAAGATATTCTTACACATCTTTATAAAACATTGTTGTTCCCTTTGAGCTACGGTTGGCCCCCACCCTGTTGCTTTTCCAAAAGGCCCTAAAAGCATGGCTTTGTAAGAGGACCTGGAAACCACAAATAGAGACAGAGCCAATCAAATAGCAGATTTGATTGTATTGTTGCTACCATGGGTGGTGGCGACAGTTTTTACTATATGATGGATTTTTTTTAAAAAAAATTGAAAGGTACATGGAGTCACCTATACGTGAATTGGACGGTTATATAAATTTCTTTAATAAATAATAAGTTTTCTCTGACATAGTTTAAAAGTGCAGCTTTCACAACCTTATGTTGCAACTTGAAAATCATGCCCTTGACCATTTGTAGCTTTTTGTTTTTCCCTAACTAATATGCCAAGTTAGCATAGTACATATTGTTACTGGAGCCCCCAGGAGTTTAATTCAAATATAAGTTTCAGCCCTTCAGAATATGCTATCTGTTAAATCAGGATTGAGAAACCTGCATTGCTCAGATTGATTGCATGTGACCCTTGGCCTATTTTTAAAACTACTTTGCAGAAATGGATTCTGAAAAACAACAAGGGATTTGTCCCTTCCCTGCTACTTGGGAGGAACTGCCTGGTGTCAGAAAGCAGAAAAGATGGCACCTGAGAAGGAATATGGGTGTGTGATCACTTCTGGCTTTTGGCCAGGCCTCTGAGGGATGTAATTCTCTCTGTGAAAAACCAAACTGTTATTCCTTAAAAAAAATTATTCAGAAGGCAAATGTAATTTCTGGAGCTGTTTATTGCCCAACAGGGGTCTGCTGAGCTGAGGATAGGAGAAACTGCAGTCCAACATGCCTGAAGGGCATGAGATTAGGGAAACTTCCCTCTTCTGCACAGCTTCATCCAAGCTTTTATATAGCCCCCATCCATGAGCAGAATATAAGAGTAAGGGGGAGTTTTTGCAAGCTTGTCATATTGTAATTTAAGCTTAAGGAAAGCAGGCAGAACTGGTTTTCAGTCATTCTTTACTGGCAGTGGCCTACTTCTGTGTATATGCATGCATGGGAAGCAGAGGGTGAGAATATATAGGTCTACTCTAAGGCATATGTCTGGGAGGGAAGAGGGGGGGCTTAGAATGGAAAAATCAGCAATGTGCAGAGCTGCTGTGTGTTCTTTTCTCCCATATGGATGATCAGAGGATTTGGTGTATTTTTTCCCCTGTAGTTATTATATCCATCCCATTTTTGGAACTGAACTGAGCTTTTCCTTATACATCAAATGTATTTCCATTTTGTTCAGTTTTCAGAGAGTTATCACACAGACACATTGGTTGAAAAAAATAAGAAGTATTCTCACAAAATTCTTCAAAGTTTTAACTAGTCTCTTGTAAATCAGCTGGTTTCTTTTTGTATGTCCAGTGCAACATCTTTTTCCAAGTCTGTCTCGAAGCCTGTGATTTTAAATTCCACTTTTGAATCAGTCTCAATCATGTCACATAACACTTCTTCCTCTTCCACTGCAAAACCCCACAGTAATGTTCCCTGGAATATTTTGGTTTTCTACTAGAACATGCCAATCTATCCATTCTGGGGGGTTTCATAATTTTCCAGCAGTAAATTTCCTAAAACAGTGTGCATTATTTCCTGTTCTAGAAGATTTGTTTCCAAAAAAATACAAACTACCTCTGAACAACCAAACTGGCATACTCCAGGAAAGAAACAAACTATTCCAAGGAGCACTCCATGTTCAGAATAGAGTTTTGCACATTCCTGCTTTAAAAAGCTGGACTATTTTTGCTGGAGTGTTTTAAAATTATAATTTTGAGGAAGAGAAAGGACCTCCAGATTGGGTCCAACTTGCATGAGTTAAACCTAGATGTTCTGTCTTCCCAGGATTTGGAGCAGGGGTGTCAAACTCAAGACCTGCGGGCTGGATCCTGCCCATAGGGTGCTTAAATCTGATTTGTGGAGCTGGCCTGGAAATAGCAAGGGACCAGCCTGTGGTAACTTTGACAGCCAAAACAGGGCGTGGGGGGGTGTACATGCCCCCCCCATGTCCTGTTTTCAGTCTAGTTAGCTTCCCACAGCACTCTGCCAGCCAAAATGGGGCATGGGGTTGCGTGAAGCCTCCCACACCTTGTTTGGCTGGCATGGTACTGCAGGAGGCCCTCCAGGCTGCAAATGGGATATGGGGGTGCCTCACATGGCCCCACGCACCCCATTTTGGCAGACAGGGTGCTGAAGGAGCCATCCATCCCATCTCCCTCCCCGGCCTGGTCAGAGAACTACAATAGCAATAGCACTTAGGCTTATATACTGTTTTATAGTGCTTTACAGCCCTCTCTAAGTGGTTTAACAGAGTCAGCCTATGGCCCCCAACAATTTGGATCCTCATTTTACCCGCCTTGGAAGGATGGAAAGCTGAGTCCACCTTGAGCCTGGTGAGATTCAATCTGCCAGATTGCAGGCAGCCGGCAGGCAGCAGAAGTAGCCTGCAGTTTGGCACTCTAACCACTGCACTACCACAGCTCTTAAAATAATCTGATTTATTTCCCCCAAAGGTTGGTGACTGCAGAACTGCACTCTAACCACTGTGCCACCGAGGCTCACTGAGATCACAATGCTGATCTGACCCTTGAAGAAATCCACTTTGACACCCCTGATTGGGAGGAAACGTTTAGGTTTCCTTTCTCTTCCTCTCAGTGAGTTTTAAAGCTTACTCTGCTAGTTTCATATGTCACTTCAATAGCAGCAGAATGTGGGGCACCAACATGCCAGGGAGATATTGTGGGGTGTGACTTGACAACCTGTGGTTTCAGAGTAATTTATTTGGAAGCAGATCTGCAGGGCTCTCCCTCTTTCACAATGAAATCAAAAAAGACATAAGATGATTTCACAGCTCTGAGCACTGAATTTTAAATGATAAATCCGAAAGTTAATGCTGTATGTTTTATCCAAGGTTTATGATTTCTGTTGGGTTTTTTTTTAAACTAAAACTCCAGTGATTTTGAAATTCTATAGATTCCTCTGCCCTCTGCTTCCAACAACAACACATTAGAATTCAAGTCATGGATTACATATGATGGCATCTGTTAATGATTAAATCACTTGCCATAAGTCAAACAAAGATAATTAATCTGGCGCCTTTCAGGAGCTAAGCTAATATAATGTGCAAAGCACCAAAACTTTCCTCTCTGCCCCACTTGGCTATATATCAAAAAAGGGAAGGAAAGCTGGATAAGCTAAACAGCGAGGCAACTATAGCCTAGCTCAACCAGCCTAAGGCATAAACAGTATCAGAATGACAAAATAATCTTATTGACAATTAGCTGTTCAGTGATAATTCAATTTTTCCTAATCTCGTCAGCATGATACCTCCTGTAATTGCCAAGTTTCATTAGCACCAGTATCAAAATGGTTTGCTGTTGCTTCCTTCCGGAATATTTTATTTTCTTTCTTACTGCCTTGGTTTTTGGGTAGCATCCCAACTGAATACTAGACCAGTTTACTTAACCAGGCAAGGTCAGACAGAGGCTGCAGAAACGTAACTGGAATTAGCACAGCACTTAATATAAATATGCCAAAAGAGGCACACTAATTTTTGTTCTGTAATTGTATTTGCAATTCTTGCAGCCTAGTTAAAGGAAATTGCACACACAGACTTCTAGAATAGTCCCTACCAAGGCACTTCTTTTTCACCCTCTCCAATTCGTTTTCTCTTCTTGCTGACAACACAAGCCATGAGCCAATCTTGGCCAGCTGGTAGGCCAACTCTTCTCCAATTCCGCTGGAGGCACCAGTCACCCAGACAACTTTCCTAGGCAGCTCCTTTTCTGGGGAGGAAAAAAAAAACAGCAAAGTAGATGACAAGAATAGGTGTCAAGCACAGAATATTAGGAGTCCAGGCAGTACAAGTGAATATAGGTTTATTGCATGCTAATGCTCTCTACAAGAATATGAACTACTAGTGGTCAAGGCAAATTGGTGATAGATAAAAATCAATGGAATTCACTTGGATCTCTTGTGGACATGAAGGGACTTGAGACTTATGGCATGTTTGCCCCTTCCCTCGGGTTCAGCAAGGTCATGATGCAGGTTTAAAATACAATATAAATGTTAAACCAAAAATAGCAGTATCTTAAAACATTTGAAGACTAATAAATGTTTATTTATTTATTTATTTTGTGTTACATCATACCTTTTTCTGATTAAACTCCACAAAATCTCAACATCATAAGTAGATTTCTGTTTAAAGGGTCAATGTTCTTTCTTGTCTTGAACTTACTTAGAGGATGCTGAGGCCAGTTCATCATTAGGCAGCAGAAGAATGTGAATTCTTATGCAAACAATCAAACTACAAGGTGGTTCACAGAAAGCAATCTTCCTAAAGACATCATTGGCTTTTTAACTCTGTACCCTTTGGGCAAACATAAATCCCCAAGGACTTTCCTGGGTCTTTCAAAATTTGCAGGCAACAATGCAAACAAGTAAGCCTGCCAAATATATGTCTACATCTTTAGCTACAAGATATTAGACATGCATATGCTCTGGAATACATAGCTTTATTCTGAAAACAGAAGGCTATCTGGAGTTTTCACAGCATATAATGATGAAAATCTTGTTTTTGCTATTGCTCTATACAGAATATAATGAAGATTTGTTTCATTTTAAACAAAGGTAGAAACAAGAAAAAAAAAAAGGTTATGCTGGATCAAGCCACAGACCTATCTGTTCTGAAGTTTCCCACAATGGTGATTAAATGCCAATGGGAAATCCCCATGCATTCTATGAATAAAATAGCATTCTGATATTCATAATGATATACCGAAGTTAATATATTACTATTTAACTACAGGTATTATTTATTTATTACATTTCTATGCCACCCATCTCAGTGATGCAGCGACTCTAGGAGGCTTACAATATAAAAATAACTAAAAAAGTGCGAGGATAGAATAGAATAGAATAGAATAGAATAGAATAGAATAGAATAGAATAGAATAACTTGGAAGGGACCTTGGAGGTCATCTATTTATTTTATTTTTTGATTTGTCAATCACTTACAAGAAAATAGTATAAACCTGAGTAAGAATACAGGAAATAGGTACGAATAAATGGGGACAGTAGAACAGGGACGGTAGGCACGATGGTGCACTTATGCATGCCCCTAGACCAATCTTGTGCTTAGGCAGGAAACCCTAGACCATTTCAGACAAATGGTTATCCAATCTCTTCTTAAAAACTTCCACTGTTGGAACATTCACAACTTCTGGAGGCAAGTTGTTCCACTGATTAATTGTTCTGTCAGGAAATTTCTCCTTAGTTCTAGGTCGGTTCTGTCCTTGATTAGTTTCCACCCATTGCTTCTTGTCCTGCCTTCAAGTGCTTTGGAGAATAGCTTGACTCCCCTCGCCTCCCTTGTACTTGGCTTACAACCATTTGCTTAATGACCATTTGAAATTTGGACAGGCACCCCCACACCAAAAAGATACTTATGAACCAGTTCTGAAGTTCCGATGACCACACACAGCCCCCTCCCCGTGGTCACATGATGCAATTCAAGCACGTGGCAACCCAGCCTGCCTTTATGCCCCTTTGCAGGATCCTGCAGTCATGTGGCTGCAATTTATGGCATTTTCACTGAAAATCGGCATTTACTTCTGGTTTTTGCAAAAATGCCCCATAGTGAAAAATGAGTTCGCTTAAAAACCATGGCATTTACTTAACAACTATGGACTCACTTAATGACCATGATGATTCACGATCACTGCAAAAAAAGTTATAGAATCAGGTTGATTACATGATGACCCATGACATTACCCTAATGGGCAGTCTCCATTATGGTTATAATTCAAGGAATACCTGTAATCTTCTCCTAATCTTTGAAAGGAAGATTACCACAACATATTTTGGAAACAAATCCCATGAACTCAGTATTAAATGCAATACTTTATTCTGTCTAGAATCCCCACCGTTCAGTTCCTTTTAATAACTCTGCATTCTAGTGTTATGAAATAGAGAAAAACATCTGCTTATTCATTTCAAAATTTTCACCCTTTTTCAGAATTGTGTTAGCTATCACTTTATTTCTTTCCAATAAAGGTCTTTCTTCATACTGTACAGGAGTTATTCTAAGCTCTGAGCATTCTGCTTGACCTCTCTTATACCATTTAGAACTGTTCAAAATCCCCCTTTTTAGAGAAACTGATTGAACCTGTAAACAGTCTCTAAATTGAAGCCTTTTGGCTATGCCAGGCTGTCAATGTTAATACCCAGCCAACATGGCCAAATTCTAAAACATTCAGAAAACACCACATTGAAGAAGATTGCTGTACAAAGGTGTAACCAATCCTTTTTGGTTTTGTTGTTGCTCAATGTAGCTAGCAGATGGAACGTTGTTTTCATAAGAACAAAATATATTGAGCATCTAGTCTAGCATTTTGTGTCACATGGAGTTAATTGAATGCATCTAGGAAGCTCCCTGGAGGGTGGTAATGCCTTTCCACTATCACTTCTCAGCAACCAGTGTCGAATGGTATATTGGACCCAGAAGATAATACAGTAAGCAGTCATTGATACAGCAACCACTGATAATCTGAAGCTCTGGGAAAGTACGCATTCAGACTCCTTTTAATCTCATCTAAAGTGACTGCTGTTACTATAACTCTGATAAGAAATTTCATAATTTAACTGCATAATGGGCAGAAAAAGAAGAATAATTTTCTTCTGCTGATCTATTTGTGGTTCATGTCAATGGTTGAACACAAGTTCTAAACTCCACAAAACCGTAAAACTATAAGAACTGTATTTGTCTTTCATATGTTGCAATTCTGTCATCTTGAACACATTCAGTGCTGAAAGTCTAACACAATGAAAAAACAGATCCTCCCTCTTCATATTATTAATGGCCACACAGAGCTATTTGTTTATTATATTTGTGAAGGCTGCCCAACTCCAAAAAGACTCCTTGCAATATTTCCAATGCATAAGTTACAACATACAGGAGCTAAAACCCCAAGATTGTAGAGACAAAGTCAGCACTCTCAGCATGTAAGACTGAACCGGAGTTCCACAGCCATTCTAACCCAAGTCCTGGGAATAGGACCACGTTTTAAGAGATTTCCAGAACTTAAAGAGTGCATACCTTTGGAATTTGGGTGCTATTCCACAGGGCAAGGGCAATGATAGAGAAGGTTCCTTGGTCCAACAGAATAACTTTAATTAAGGAGACCTGGAGTGCATCCCCCTCTACCTAAACACACTGAATGGGTAGAAACAATGTGAGTCTCAATTCCCAAGTCAGGGCTGACCAAAGCAGAATTAAGGAGGACAATTTCTTCTCTCTCTCTCTCTCTCTCTCTCTCTCTCTCTCTCTCTCTCCCTCTCCCTACCTATCTATATCATTATGACTCTTTACACCTATTTCTCCAACTTATACAGACATTTCTGAATATTATTCCTGTCTTGTTGCTACTGTGCCTAATATTGTAATATTAACAATTATCCTTCCTTTTTATTCATCCAAAACATTAATGAAAATATTTATTATACAGTAGGGGATCTGAACTGACTCTCCTTTAAATTCCCCAGAAAATTCCCTGTTTATTCACTTATTTCAGCTCTTTTTTTTGTTTCGAATGTTTTTAGTGATATTAAGATTAACCAGCGTGATGCACTTCTTGGTATTGACAACTCAGCATTTTATGTAACAAACAGCACTGTTTAATTAATAACAGGAGGAAATGCGTTGTACCTTCCTAGAATTTGATCACAGAATCTCCAGTAGTTTGTTGTGATGTTGTTAATTATATTTTTCTAGATAAAATTCCTAGCCTTTGAACCAGTGTGTGCTACCTCTGGTGCATATTTAACTGTGGGTAGATCTGGTAATTCTCCTTGCATTGTTAAAAGTAATGTTCTATGTCAACCAAAACTGCATCCAGTTTTGGTCACCACACTATTAAAAAGATGTTGAGACTCTAGAAAAAGTACAGAGAAGAGCAACCAGGATGATTAGGGGACTGGAGACTAAAACATATGAAGAACGATTACAGGAACTGGGCTTGGCTAGTCTAGTGAAGAGAAAGACTAGGGGAGACATGATAGCAGTCTTCCAATATTTGAGGGGCTGCCACGAAGAGGAGGGGTCAAGCTATTATCTAAAGCACCCAAAGACCAGACAAGGAATAATGGATGGAAACTGAACAAGGAGAGATTCAACCTGGAAATAAGGTGAAACTTTCTGACAGTGAGAACGATCAACCAATGGAACAGCTTGCCCTCAGAAGTTGTGGGAGTTTCATCACTTGAGACTTTCAAGAAGAGATTGGACTGCCATCTGTGAGAAATGATGTAGGGTCTTCTGCTTGGGCAGGGGGTTGGACTAGATGACCTAAAAGGTCTCTTCCAACTCTGATTATCTGTTATTTGTTAACTTGACTTCTGTGGCTACTTTCTTGCAGTTTTCTTGGCAAAGTTACAAGATGTTATTTATCAAATTTACATGGCCTGTCATACCATAAAAAATGACTCTGGGCTGCGTACAGCACTGAATTAACAATCTATAAATATATAAAGGACTATGAAGATTAAAAAATTTAATTGTCTTCCAGATGATTTGATTAATGTGTCCTTTAACTATCAATTAGGAGTTTCAATCATTAGCATTAGTGACTTCCGTTATTCTTGCCATCTTTTATTCTTTTATTGGGTATTATAATTCTTTGCTTTGATTGTTGTGAGCCACCCAGATCATCCATATTTGAAGGGGGATATTATTAGACTGTTCTCTTACAAAAAAAATAGTGTTCCTCTTGAAGACAGGCCAGCAGCATCCTTAGAGCTTTCCAAAAGTTAATTTTATGAATTGTTCTGGAGGTGTTTGGGGATCAATGAGTGATGTCCTTCTGTTTCTTGTATTTCTGGTATTGTTTGGGGGGGGGTTTTCTACCATCTGTTCCACATGGCTGCAAGGTCTCCTTGGTTTGCTCTGGCTTGCCTACTTCTTACAGAAAACTTTGTCAATGCATGGCCAGATCGGGGATTTTTTTTTTCATCTGGTTTGTCACAAGACTGGGCATGCTTTGGGTTGATCTGAAGTCCCCCAGCTGGCTTTTGTGCCTAATGGAAAGAACCTGAGCTTTTCCCGCTGTTTTGGATTTATTTTTTTTGTTGTTGTAAACCACCAGAAGTCAATCGATGTACATATCATGACATTTCAAGAACATATATAACATGATATAGAAATAGAATAAAATGCCAATTAATTAAGTGCTTCTTGGGTCCGGGTTATCTAAGAGAATGTCTCCTTGTATATGATTCCCTCTTGTTTACTGAGATCATCTGTGTTTGCTCATATTTGCCCCATCCAGCCATCCCTGTGGAGTTTCATGAAAATGATGGCTGCTGCTTTTAGGGAAAAAAAATCTCATATTTTAGTTCAGTTTCTAGATGAAGATTATAAATATAATTCTTATCTTAATTCTGGTTCCAACAACATTTTTGTCTTTTTTGAGTTGGGGTAGATGGGGTGGGATTCAAAATTTTTAACGACTGGTTCTTGGGCATGGCTTGATGGGCGTGACTGGGTGGGCCTGGCTGTGGTTACATGACTGGGTGGGCATGGCTTGGTAGATGTGGCTATGTGATTGAGTGGTCATGGCTATGTAGTCATGTGACTGGGTTAGTCAAAAGAGAGAAACCCACTTTAACAATGCTCTTGGAGAAGGGGGTTGGACTAGATGACCTCCGAGGTCCCTTCCAGCCCTGGATTGCTATGCTGTTTCAAAGCATTCTCTGAAGCTGCATCTCGTGCCAGGGTTTGTGGTCCTTCCTTTCTCTCCTTTCATCCATCTCCCTCTCTCCATTCGTCCATATCTCATTCACTTTCCCTTTCCTTTCCTTTTTCTCCCTTCCCTCCCTTTCTTTCTTTCTCCCATCCCTCCCTCGTTCTTTTTCTTTCTTTTAAGAGAAAGAAAGAAAGAAAGAGAAAGAGAAAGGAAAGAAAGAAAGAAAGGGAAGGAAGGAAGGAAGGAAGGAAGAAAGAAAGAAAGAAAGAAAGAAAGAAAGAAAGAAAGAAAGAAAGAAAGAAAGAAAGAAAGAAAGAAAGAAAGAAAGAAAGAAAGAAAGAAAAAGAGCTACCATGCATCCCTATGCTATTCACGGTATATTTTCAACTGGAACCTCTTTCTACTTAAACCTTAGTACAACACCCAGATATTTAAAGCCATTAAACATCTTGGATTAATCTTGAAACTTTTTGCATACTTGTAATTAAACAGAAAGAATTTTGTTTTAAAACACATGGCTTCAATTCCAGAGCTACTTTTTATGAAGAGCAAGTCATGAAACAGGAGATTGGAAACAAAGCAAAGGTTAACTTTCTCATTCTTTCTAACCCCTTCCCTCTTATGTGGAAGTGAGCCTTTCTACTTGCCATTTTATTACCAAGAATGGGGACTTACGGGAGGCATGGGACAGGGTGGGTGGGACCAGCTGGCCATTGGAACTACCAGTTCATTGAACTGGATGTAAAATTAACATCTGGTTCGCTCAAACCGGCCCAAACCACCTGAATCCCATCCCTGCAGTAGAAATATTTTTTTAAAAAGATCTGCTGAGAGACTTTTCATTTTAGCTATAGGCTCATATCTTACCTATGGTTTTACATGTTAAAACAATCTTGAAACCTGCCATAGAATATGTTAATGGAAGGTAATATGGGAGTACAAAATGAAGCATGGCACAGGCTGATAGAATTTTGTCAAGAGAATACGATGGTCATAGCAAACACTCTTTGCCAACAACCCAAGAGACAGCTCTACACATGGACATCACCAGACGGTCAACACAGAAATCAGATTGATTATGTGCTCTGCAGCCAAAGATAGAGAAACTCTATACAGTCAGTAAAAGCAAGACCAGGAGCTGACTGTGGCTCAGATCATGAGCTTCTTGTTGCAAAATTTAGGCTTAAATTGAAGAAAGTAAGGAAAAGCACCAGGCCACTCAGGTATGAACTAAATCATATCCCTGATGAATATACAGTATTGGTGACAAATAGATTTAAGGAATTAGATTTGATAGACAGAATGTCTGAAGAACTATGGATGGAGGTTCGCAACATTGTACAAGAGGTAGCAACTAAAACCATCCCCCAAAAAAAGAAATGCAAGAAAGCAACATGGCTGTCTGAGGAAGTTTTACAAATAGCTGAGGAAAGAAGGGAAGCGAAAAGCAAGAGAGAAAGAGAAAGATACACCCAATGCATCATTCAAGAGAATAGCTTGAAGAGATAAGAATGCCTTCTTAAATGAACAGTGCAAAAAATAGAAGAAAACAATAGAATAGGGAGGACCAGAGATCTCTTCAAGAAAATTGGAAATATTAAGGGAACGTTTCATTTAAAGATGGGCATGATAAAAGACCAATATGGCAGGGACCTAACAGAGGCAGAAGAGATTAAGAAGAGGTGGCAAAATTACACAGAAGAACTACACAAAAACGAGCTTACCGTCCCTGATAACCACGATGGGGTGGTTACTGACCGTGAGCCAGACATTCTATATTGTGATGTGAAATGAGCTTTAGGAAATCTGAGCAACGACAAAACTAGTGGAGGTGACAGTATTCCAGATGAGCTATTCAAAATCTTAAAAGATGATGCAGTAAAAGTGTTACACTCAATTTGCCAGCAAATTTGGAAAACTCATCAGTGGCCACAGGATTGGAAAAGGTCAGTTTACATTCCAATTCCAAAGAAAGGCAGTGCCAAAGAATGTTCAAACTATTGCACCATTGGACTCATTTAACATGCTCGTAAAGTTATGCTTAAAATCCTGCAAGCTAGGCTCCAGCAGAATGTGGGTTGAGAACTACCAGAAGTACAGGCAGGATTTTGAAGAGGCAGAAGAACTAGAGATCAAGCTGCCAACATACACTGGATCATGGAGAAAGCTAGGGAGTTCCAGAAACACATCTACTTCTGCTTCATTGACTATGCTAAAGCCTTTGATTATGTGGATCACAACAAACTGTGGCAAGTTCTTAAAGAGATGGGAGTACCAGACCATCTTATTTGTCTCTTGAGAAATCTATATGCTGGTCAACAAGCGACAGTGAGAACTGGACATGGAACCACTGATTGGTTCAAAATTGGGAAAGGAGTCCAGCAAGGTTGTATATTGTCGCCCTGCCTATTTAACTTATATAAAGAGCACATCATGAGAAAGGCAGGGCTAGATGAATCAAAAGTTGGAGTTAAAATTGCCGGGAGAAATATCAACAACCTCCGATATGCAGATGATACCACTCTAATGGCAGAAAGTGAAGAGGAATTACAAAGCCTCTTGATGCGGGTGAAGGAGGAGAGTGCAAAAGTTGTGAAATTCAACATTAAGAAAACTAAGATCATGGCATCTGGCCCTCTCAATTCCTGGCAAATAGATGGGGAAGAAATGGAAGTAGTGATTTTATTTTCCTGGGCTGCAAGACCAGTGCAGATGGGGGCTGCAGCCAAGAAATTAAAAGATGCTTGCTCCTGGGGAGGAAAGCTATGGCAAATCTAGACAGCATACTAAAAAGCAGAGACATCATCCTGCTAACAAAAGTGTGTATGGTCAAGGCCAGTTGCAATATAGTGTGAAAGAAAGGCTGAGTGCTAAAGAATTGAGGCCTTTGAACTATGGTGCTGGAGAAGACTCCTGTGAGTCCCTTGGACTGCAAGGCAATCAAACCGGTCAGTCCCAGAGGAGATCAACCCTGACTGCTCTTTAGAAGGCCAGATCCTGAAGATGAAACTCAAATACTTTGGCCACCTAATGAAAAGGAAGGACTCAACGGAGAAGAGCCTAATGCTGGAAAGATTGAGGGCAAAAGAAGAAGGGGATGACAGAGAATGAGGTGGCTGGATGGAGTCACTGAAGCAGTGACATGAGCAGCAGACATGAGCTTAAATGGACTTCAGAAGATGGTAGAGGACAGGAAGGCCTGGAGGAACATTGTCCATGGGTCGCGATGGGTCAGACATGACTTCACAACTAACAACAACAAAAAATATTCAAAATGTTAATAAATCAAATGCTGATTTCAGCTTATTAGTTTTATAAATTGTACAGATGTTTTGCAACCTCATTCTTCATGAGGTTTTCCCCCCCCCCTTTATATTTTGTGACACTGAATTTATCAATGTTAACAGCTTTCCATGAAGGGCTGGATAGACAGTTAATATGGCAGACAGGTATCAATCCATCCATCATATTCTGCCAGTCATAACAATAAGCTTGTCCTCATAAGATATCAACACTAGTCACTCTGATTGATGACATTCTGACTCTGATATTCTACTCATGTTGCATCACTTGAGGAAAATGTTTCTACATCAATAATTCTTGTGCTATGTAGATAAGAGTAACAAAGCACATGATTCATCTGCAGAGACCATGTGCAATTGCAAATAAAGGGAGAGTAAATCACAACAACTTCATGGAAATTATTTCTTCATCTTGAAAGTATTTCTTGTGATCAGGGCAGTTCTCATATTATTCCAATATAACCATATAATACTCACTTTAGAGCTTCATCTTTTAAATAAATAAAACAGTGGTGTGTCAACACGATATTGAAAATAAGAAAAATATAGGAAAGAACAAGGAAAGAAAAAACTAACAGGATAAAAACAAAGATATTCTGAAATTTATGTATCTAACGAAACCATAAATACATCGCTAAGAAGAGATACAATTTTCAAAATATCCATTCTTAATACCGTGTTTCTCATATAATAAGGCCGGGTCTTTTTTTTTTTTTGACCCCCTAAAAAAAGGCTAGGACGTCTTTTCGGGGGTGACTTAATTCCCACCCTTGCATCCTCGCCACCAGCCGCTCCTAACCGGTGATCATGGCGAAGCGCGGAGCTCCCTACTCCCACCTTTGCTGCAGACACCTTTGGCACCCACCACTGTTGCTTTCCCTTCTGCCCATTCCACCAGGTTTGGAGCTGCCGCTTCCGTGTTTGGAGTGCCGCCGCCATTTGGGGCTCCAAACAGTGGCAGTGCTCCAAACATGGAAGCGGCAGCTCCAAACATGACGGCGGGCGATCTTTTTATTTTGGTCCGCGTGAAGTTCAGAGCGAGCAAGAGACGGAGACTGTGATGCCTCCATCCGAGATGGCAACCTCACTAGTGGATCACAAAGTGGCTGGAAGCCCAAATTGGCGGGAAACGATGGCGATCTTTTTGGAGCGAGAGGAAAGGGAGAGAAGAGTTGCGAGGCGTAATTTGCAGGAGGAAGTGGGTGTATCCCACGGCAGGGAGCCCAAGGAAGAAGGGCCGGGAGGCAACAGAGAGCACCCCGTAGCTCCGGAAGCAGCCTAGAGACGCGCCCGGGAAGAGGCGCAGATGCTGTNCCCTTGCTGCTTTCTGGCTCTTTAGCAACCAGCTTCGCCTTTGGAGCACTGCCGCTGTTTGGAGCTCCAAATGGCAGCGGAAGCTCCAAATGTGGAAGCTCCAAACATGACGGTGGGCGATCTTTTTATTTTGGTCCGCACGAAGTTTGGAGCAAGCATGAGAGGGAGACCGCGATGCCTTGCTAAAGAGCCAGAAAGCAGCAAGGGCGCCAGGTGGAAAGGACAGGGTCACGATCACACGGAGATGCCCAAAACGCGGAGCGCACATAACTAAAGGCGGTGCACGCAGTTGGCTTGGGGATTACAAGGCAGCATCTGCGCCTCTTCCCAGGCGTGTCTCTAGGCTGCTTCCGGAGCTACAGGACACTCTCTGTTGCCTACCGGCCCTTCTTCCTTGGGCTCCCTGCCGTGGGATACACCCACTTCCTCCTGCAAATTACGCCTCGCAACTCTTCTCTCCCTTTCCTCTCGATCCAAAAAGATCGCCATCGTTTCCCGCTGATTCAGGCTTCCAGCCACTTTGTGATCCACTAGTGAGGTTGCCATCTCGGATGGTGGCATCGCAGTCTCCCTCTCTTGCTCGCTCTGAACTTCACGCGGACCAAAATAAAAAGATCGCCCGCCGTCATGTTTGGAGCTGCCGCTTCCGCTTTTGGAGAACTGCCGCTGTTTGGAGCCCCAAATGGCGGCGGCACTCCAAACACGGAAGCGGCAGTTCCAAACTTGGCAGAATGGGCAGAAGGGAAAGCAACAGCGGTGGGTGCCAAAGGCGTCTGCAGCAAAGGTGGGAGTAGGGAGCTCCGCGCTTCGCCATGATCACCGGTTAGGAGCGTCTGGTGGCGAGGAATTGCTGCCCGGGGGCACTCCTAACGGCAAGTCCCCTGCCCTTCCCCCTTATTTTGCATGTTTTAAAATAGGCCTAAATTTGGGGGGAGGGGCTTAATTTGATTTTATGCCAAAGAAACATGGTGGGGCTTCCTATTGGTGGAGGCCGTATTGTTGGAGAAACACGGTATTTCTATACAAAAACACTTTTCTATATATACTGGTATCCTAGAAGGAATTATTTTGTTAATGAAACTAAAATTTTACTTATTAAATTTATTTATCACCTATCTCACCATCAAAGGACTCTGATATAAAAGCCTTTCTCTTTCCAACAACCTAAACAAGAACGGAAAAGTAATAGATTGTTCATTTATCAAAAAAAGCCACCACAGGACATTTTTTGTTTTGGTTTGAAGTGTTCCATGAATTCAACTATTCTTACTGTTGAGCAAACAAAGCTCAATGAATAATGCTTATCTTAAAATATACATGTGTTTGAAATCCTTGACCTACTTCAGAATCTTCTAATCTAGCCCTTGGAGTAATGTATACAGGTATTCTAATTAGTAACCACCGATAGTTGTTTTCATGAATTTATCTAAGCCCTTTTTAAAATTATTTTATTTATTTATTTGAGTTGATTTGTCAATCACTTACAAAATAATAGATATAAGTATAAACATGAGTGAGAATACAGGAAATAGGTACAAATAATTGAGAACAATAGGACAGGGACGGTAGGCACGATTGTGCTCCTTACAGACCTTTTAGGAATGGGGTGTGATCAATAGTGGATAGTTTAAGGTTAAAGGAATGGGGGTTTGAGGATGTAACTACAGAGTCAGGTATTGCATTCCAGACACTGACCACTCTATTGCTGAAGTTGTACTTTCTACAATCAGGTTTAGAGCGGTTTACATGGAGTTTGTATCTGTTGTGTGCTCTTGTACTGTTGCGGTTGAAGCTGATTATTATTGGCTGGTGGTCATCACTCCAGGAGAGCTTCTTTTATCCTTCATCTGAATTTCCTTGGATCATTTGGGTGATTATGGCTAGAGAAAAAAATCCTGCACTGAGCAGCACATTTATTCTGCATACAGGTAGTGGTCGGTTTACAATGGTTCATTTAGTGATGATTCAAAGTTACAACAGCACTGAAAAATGTGACTTATGACCATTTTACAACCTTTGCGGCATCCTCATGATCATGTGATCAAAATTCAGATGCTTGGCAACTGGTTCATATTTATAACCTTTGCTGTGTCCCAGGGTCATAGGGTCCCCCTTTTGCAACCTTCTGACACATAAAGTCAATGGGGAAGCCACATTCACTTAATAACCCTGTTAGTAACTTATCAACTGCAGTTATTCACTTAACAACTGTGGCAAGAAAAGTCATAAAATGGGAGCACTTAACAAACGTGTCACTTAACAACAGAAATTTTGGGCTCAATTGTGGTTGTAAGTCGAGGACTACCTGTCTATGCTATAGGTATATACTTTCTGAAGCAGAAATAATTAGTTATAAATGACCTTGAGTTTTGGCTTTCTCTGTGGGATTTGCAAGTTACAAGGTTCCTCCCGGGAGTAAGATATATAAATGCAAACTAATGGTTTACAAGTTTAATGAATTATTTATTCCTTTATTATTATTACAGGACAGCCTCTGGGCAATTTAAAACAAAGTAATGGTACAAAAAGGATGCTGTACAATATAAAATACACAAAATGTATCATCTTTTTGAACAACACAGTCTTTCTGTCTTTGAAACTGTATCAAATCTACTGTCAACATTAACACCCACACGAAGATTGTTTTTCAAATGCTTAGGGCAAAACCTCATAATTGCACTAACTGCTTCTAGATTCCTGCCTTTAATCAGCAATTTGTTCATGCACACAACTATATACAGAATAAACAGCAATGCAATTAATCTTTTTAGAAAATTTTAAAAAATCCAATTACTGCTCATAATCAGAATGATTAGATACAATTGTGCAATATTTTTATATATTTTTCAATATCAGGGTATAGATTCTAATTTGACTGGGGATTTATTTAAATAGTAATTAAGAGTCCAGAAACTGAAGTAGGATAGACGGAACTATTCAGATATTTTGATTGTCATAAATTTAGGTGTTTTAGAAATGAAAGTGGTGGGCAGACATGATCTCAGTCTCAGTATCTATTGGACTGTCACACAGAACAAAAGGTGGACTTATTCCCTATAATTCAATCTACTATGAAAGAGATTCAGGCTACACGCATCAGGAAGAAGTTCCTGACTATAAGAGCTGCCAGCCAGTGGAACAGGCTGCCATCTGAAATGTTAAATTCGCCAATGCTAGAGATCCTCAAGGATGTAATTGGACAGAGATAATCCAATGGATCCTTCACCTAGTGAGAACTGAACAATATGACCTCTAATGTTCCTTCTGACTTTGTAATTCTCTTACAACACTTTGGCTTATTTTTTAAATATAATTACTCCAGCAAAAGATCTATATGGTATTAATAAATGTATTAGTACATACTGTACTACAGCTAAATCTAACTAAAGTTTAAATGAACGGATATTACAAGCAAGCCTCCATTTAATGTAATGAAGCTTAATTTACAAAAATTACAATCCTCCATTTAATCCAATGAAGCAATATACAAAATCATACTCACAAGACTTGGCTTTGTATAAATACCAGTGCTGTCACCCTAGAAAACGAATTGTGTGTCTGTGAGTGTGTACATGTGTGCTTTAATCACCAATATAAAAGTAAACTCAGTCTACCAGATGAATTGTGGATTCTATTTCTCTTTTGTTAGGTGTTGTTACAGGGAAGTAGCTAAACCCTATGAGACTATAACTCTGTTTTTAGGTTAATGGAATGTAGGTTTTGCAAACCTGACATTTCATACTACCTTGTTTTAAACGGATCCCTGCTTACAACTAGGTGGTACAAAATTTCAGGTTTACAAAAGTTATATTTTGTTTACCTAAAAGCAAAGTATCACTACACATAATCTAATGCAAAAACAACAGACTTGCTTGAGACTTAAGTTACTGCTTGGCTCTATATACACACATTAGTCAAGATTTTGTGAATAGCCTTCAAAGAATCCTTTCCCACAAACTCTTGGATTTCTCCCTTCCCGTAAGAATTTCCCTGCCTCAAAAAGCAGGGGAGAGGTGAGCCCTTTTCATCATTGGTAAATAAACTGATTGTAAAACCTATTGTAAAAGCTAGCCTCCAGCTGGACATCTGACATGGGCCTGATCAACCACTTCTGTCCAGTTTCCACAAGTAAACTGGCTCAAGGACAGTTTTAAAATAGGGTAAATGCAGCTTTGTGTTCTAGCAACCAAGCTGATGACAGAAGAGAGAGGTTACACACACTCTAGTCACAACCTGGAGATCTCCAAGAGTGGTGACTACAGTTTCCATATCTGCAGCCAGCATGGCCAGTGCTTGATTAACTATTGCTAGCTTTGGGCTACAAACTCCAGATGACAGACAGCAAGAGCCTACAAACATCCTGCAGTCTGACATTTTGTAGTCCAGATCTGGCTGGCAGCCCTAGGCTTCACTGAGTGAGGAGTATATTTCAACTTTGTTACGTTTTCCGTATCCCTCTTTTTTCCCAGAAAATCCCAAAACAGTTTCGAAGAGAATAAAAAAAAAGTTTGCTAAAATGCTCGAAAGCATAAAAGAAAATTCATTTGAAATAGTAAAATAGTTTTTCTTAAAAAAGAAAAAAAAGCAGTAAAGTAAAATAAATAAAGTAAACTAAACTACAGTAAACTAAACCAAACTAAATGGCAATTTGGCCACGTGGTCCAATAAACGTTTGGGTAAATAGAGCTGTTTTCAAATAGCCAGAAACTGTAATCCCGACATCTGGGAGATATCAAATACACGAAGGCTTTCAGCTTAAAATGTTAACAAATCTCGCAGCATCCCCGTAATTTCCACCGACATTTAACCACCGGTTGTGCGGGAGATCGCTGCCGCGTTTGTCGGCTTGATTGGCGCAGGATGGGCCAACTCTCGCATTTGGCCCGGCCTGTGAAACGGCCGCTTCCTCCTTCGCCCCGCTTTTCTTTTCTTGTTCCTTTAACCCTTTTTGCTAACTGTTGCAATCGAGCGGCCCCGCGCAGCCCCGGAGAACTTGTGCCACGTCCCCGCGCGGGAGGAACGAGGGAGGATGCAGCAAACTCCAAGCAGACTGAAGCGAAAAATTTGGAAGCCACCGCGAAAGAGAGAAGACCTTCCGCTGGTTGACTTACCGGGCTTCTTGCCCCACCATTCTGCCCACTGCACGGTGAGATCGCTGTCACCTCGGATCCAGCGCACGATCTGCAGGATTAGGTAGGCTACGAAGCTCCACACCGCAATGCACGGAAGGCAAAGCTCCATGGCGCGTAGAGAAGGCGAGAGCGCGGCAGGAATTGAGACCAAGAAGAGCCCCTTCTTATAAGCAGGAGGCTGGGCTTTTTTTTTTCTTTTCTTTTCCCTTTTCGCCCGCTGTCCCAAGCAGGGAGGGGCCGCTGGGTATAGACGAGTCCTTTGCCCGGGGTAGAATGGCTTTTGCGGGGGTGGAGTTACTTCTCCCCGCCTCCCCTCATCATGTGGCCTTTACAGTCCCCACCGCTTGGTTTGCAAGAGTTTGCTCATAATTTCTATTTTGCAAAGGGATTTAAGGGAGGGTAGCCGGCTTGGGCTGGGGGGGGGGCAGAGAATGGTTTAGGGTGGGGCGTTTCTGGCAGTGGAGACGGGTTGCTTCCCTGCTCGAAATAGCAGCCTGGAAGTCAGCCAGTCGCTAGATGTTCTTGTGAAAACCTGGGAATGAAAGCTGTCAAGGGAGAGGAATGGATCCCAGGTGACAGGCTTTTGTGCCTAGGGACAATGGTGAGCTGAGAATGAGATACAGTAACCAAATTGCAGAAGGAAAGAACGGAGTGGTTTGTTCCTGTGGCAGCTAAATTAAAAAAGGTGGAGGATGTGAGCATTAATTAAATATCACCTTATTCTCCTCTTTTGCCCTTAGCTCCTCCTTTAAATAGAATAGTTTCCATCAGGTTATAAACCACCTGCTCTGAAAAGTGCTGTCTTCTGTAGATCAACTTCTATTACATGCATAGGAATTTTATATGAATAATTAGAGTTGTCAATTTTACTGCTACATTTGCCTTCTTACAAATTTTTTTGCCCCGTTTCTTTTTTTCTTTTTTCTCCTTTTCTTTTTTCTTTCCTTTCCTTTCCTTTCTCAACTTCCCTCTTCTCCTGGCGTTTGTTTTTTTTTCCCACAGAAGAAAAAAAAAATTTGTCCTATTTCTATTTATTTTGTCGATGTTTCCATTCCTTGCACTCCTTTTTTATCTTTCCTAAGGGTCAACATTCACAAAAGCATCTATTTATAAAGCAAACGATGTTGCAAAATTGTGTCGATCGTGTAGGTGGTTCAACTTAGAACTATCATGGAACCGAATGGAAATTCCATGCTCCATTACAGTCATAAATCAAGGATTATTGAACTTGGGAATTACCTATCTAAAGAACAAATATAACATTTGGAAAAAAAATTGGAATACAATGTTAAATTTAACTTGGTTGATCATGAGAAGAGTTAAATTAAGTCAGTACTGACTGGTATCCAAGAATTTCCCCCAGACGTCACTGTAAAGAAAAATGAAACCCCTAAGCAGCTTGGAAGGAAGAAATAAGTTCTGTAGTGTTACTGGATTCAGTTGACTCAATTCTCAGTAGATACACACTGTAAATTATGTTATTTTCTTCCCAGACCTGCGATTTGGAAGAAAATCACCTGCATAGGGTGATAAGTATTGGAAAAGTTGCTGAAAGCAAATTTATTTCCATCTATTGGCTCTTGTTCTTTCCTTGGGAGCTTCAGAAGATAGTTCTACGTTATGTTCCATGTTACAGCTCTTCAAATATCTGAAGATCACTGTCATGTCTCCCCTCAGCCTTCTCTTTAGACTAAACATATCCAATTCCTTTAATCATTCTTCATAGCCTGCAAGTTCCTCACCATCTTTATTGCTTTCTCTGCACTCCTTCCAGTTCCTTACTATCTTCCTTGTCCTGTAGGGATCAGAATTGGACACTGTATTCCAGAAGTGGTCTGACCAGTGCAACATGAATCAGACTCATTTCGTATGATCTCAATATATTACCTCTGTTGATACAGTCCAAGACTGCATGAGCTTTTTGGCAGCTACAGTACACAATACACAGCTGGGTCATATATAATCTTTGGCTTACTAGGATGCACAGATTCTTTTCATAAATGCTCACAAGTATTACTGAACCAGGCACCACTTATACTTTTCCTACCTGTGCAAGAATCCTCCATTTCTTGCAACTGGACCAGAGGTGGCATTCAGCAGGTTCTGGAGAACCGGTAGCGGAAATTTTGAGTAGTTTGGAGAACCGGCAAGTATCACATCTGACTGACCCTGCCCCCATCTATTCTCTGCCTTCCGAGTCCCAGTTGATCGTCTGAGTCTTCTTTTGTTGCCCTGCACAGGAGAACGGAGCTGGAAAGCAGGTTAGTGGGATGGGGAGGGAATGGGATTTTTATGTTGCCTTCCCCTAGGAGTGGGGAGGAAATGGAGATGTTGCAGTATCCTTCCCCTGCCATGCCCACCAAGCCACACAGCGCCCACCAAGCCACATAATGCCGATTAAGCCACGCCCACAGAACCAGTAGTAAAAAAATTTGAATCCCACCACTGAACTGAACTGTAAGTTGTGGGGTAAGATTCAATGTTCAAGCCTATAAAGTTCTTTCAAACATTGAGACTGTCTTCGAAGGTGGCTTACTCCCACAGCTCCCACAGATGTTCATTAAGTTTGTAGACAAACCTAATGAACATTTCTTCTACCCCTTCTTCTAAGTTATTTATGATAATGTTGAACAGCATTAGCTCATGATAGAACACTCAATATTCCACTAGATACCTCCCTCTGTTGTTTTTCAGTTCCTGGCCTTATCATCCCATGGGGTTCTGCCAATGAGCCATGATGGCGCAGTGGTTAGAATGCAGTATTGCAGGCTAATTCTGCTGACTGCCAGCAGTTTGATCCTTAGTGGCTTAAAGTTGACTCAGCCTTCCATTCTTGGTAAAAGGAGGACCAACATTGTTGGGGTCAATATGCTGACTCTGTAAACCGCTTAGAGAGGGCTGTAAAGCGCTATGAAGCGGTATATAAATCTAAATGTTTTTGCTATTGCTATAAACAGACCAGTATCTGGTTCAGCCATGCTTAGTTCTTAAGCTTTCTTAAGAACATATGCAGTAACTGGATAGATAAGATCTTTGGCCGATCTAGTCCAGAAGTCTGTTCTAATTCAACCAACTGCACAAGGAGGCCCACTAGTTACTCAACAGGTAGTTTTCATAGGAGGTAACATCGACATCACATTTAATAGCAACTGATTCCCTTGACTTGCATGTATTGGTCCAATCCTTTTTCTGAAGCCAGCCAAGCTGGTAGTTAGCACCCACTTCTGATTTCCTTGCTTCTCTGGGCTACAGGCTTTCCCTTGTGTCAAATGTAATATTTTGCAAATAGGTCATGGCTTAGTTTGTAGATGGTGTGCTGAATACCTTGCTTGTCCTTCAACCTGCCTGTGAAGCTATTATGAACTGTTTACACTGAGTTACTTTTTAAAGCAATTAATAAATGCAAAATATCCAAGGAACATACTTCACAACAAACTAAATGAATCAAAATGTGCACGAAAGAGCCAAAAATAAATAAACAACTCTCTTCTTCCAGTGGAGAAAAAAAAAAGATGACGCTAGGGTGTGATTTATAACCTTTAGAGTTATCACTCTAAAGAGGATTTTAATACTGCCAAGCATTTACTTGAAGAATTTAAATAGGACCTGAAATTAAGATGGAAATTATCTTTTATTGTATGTATTTATTATTAAATTTGTTTGCAGCCTGTCTTGCCATAAGTTTTAGTTCAACAAAAGAAGATTTATCAGGTATGTCTGAAAATATTAATAAACAGTTTAAAGATTTATGAAACAGGGCTTTGGGAGAGAGTATGTCAAACTAAAAAGGCTTAACAAAACCAAAGTCAATAACTGTAGCTAAGACCAAGAAACTGGAAAGTAGGCCAGTTCTTTGGAATCTCTCTGGATGAGAAGATGAGAGATCGCCCACATATGCTACAGATAGCTGCTCCTTGCAAGAGACCATAGGACTGTAGTTTTCTGTGGATTTGAGCACCAGAAGACAAGATTAGTTCATTACCATGGAAATTTTTTAAAGATTAAGTTTGGGCGGAAAACACCCTGTTCTAATCACTTTTGGCTCATTAACTACTTCTAAGCTATTAAAGACATTTGGAATGACAAGCTTGAAAATGTTGAGTGGATCAGCCTTCAATCCAGTCTGAAAAAAAATTAACCATAAAGTTAAGAATGAAGAGAATCATAAATAAGCATCAAAAAGCTGAATAAAATTTGATCATAGAAAGTTATACATGGAGTTTATTTGGACATGGAGTCCAAATAAAATTGGACTATTATAATTTTTGCAATAGTATTTTGGAATTAATTCTAAAGATAAACAGATTCTGTTTTGATTTTTACAAGATATAACAATATAAGCAATTTCATGATTTCAAAAACTGGACACTAGAGGGGACTAAAGTTTTTAGGGAGAGCAAAGATTTACAAGTCTGTAATATGTTGCAAAATGTTATAACAACAAAAATGCTGAAGGAGACTTTTGAAAATGGGAATCAGGAAATAACCACAATAGCAACAAATTCATGATGATGTCTACTTCTGTGGATAAATTATATCCAGAAGTTGTTACTGAAGAAATGACAGGTGTAGGACAAATTTTAGATGACAAAATAGTGATGGTATTGAAAGTAGATTTACCAGTGATGGGCCAAGAGAACAACTTAAATAAGGTCACTGATCTACAAAAGAAACCGGCTGAGGTTTTACAATTTAAAAAAGAAATACAAATGAAAAGCCAAAGAGAGTGACCTGGATTTTTTTTTCTCTTATTGGATTTACAAAAGAGGTTTTTAAAGCCTTGGAGAGCTCTGTTCAATGGAACAAAGGCAGAATGAAGACAAATGAAATCCTATGATAATATTTGAATTAAAGTTAAATTTGTTTCAAGTAAAGGGAAGGAATATAAACAGCCAATTTGGTGTAGTAGTTAATGTAATGGCCTAAAAACCAGGAGACCGTGAGCATGAAGGCCGGTTGGATGACTTTGGCCCACTCACTCTCTTGCAGCCCAACCCACCTCACAGAGCAGTTGTGGAGAAAGGAGGAGGAGGAAGGGGTATTATGTTAATTACTGATAAAGTAATTAAAGAGGGATAGGTTAAAACAAGACACACTGTTATTTCAACTAACCATTTGCGCACTTTCTGCTGATACCAGGAATGAAAACATATTTTATGGATTTGTTTATGAATAAGAGATAGAATATAGGATGAAGAATAAATGTAATCTCAAAGGGGATGAAAAGTAACTGAATTTGAAAATTCCAGTCTGGCTTTCAACTATAGAAGCGTTTTCATATCCTGTGATATATAAAATGGAGCAAACAGTTAGATATGGCGAAATTATGAATGAAAAGGGTGAACTTAAATCTATGCAAGAACTGGAGCAATGAGGTACAAGGATGAATTGGTTTTCATATGCACAAATACATTCTAGATATGATAAAGATCTCAAAACAGAAGGTTTTTTATGATAAATCGATTGCTTTAGATAAAATTTTAACAGGTACTGATGAAAAGGTGATTAAGAAATTATACGGATATTTATTAGAGGTTAAATTAGAAGAAGAACAAGTGAAAGAAACAATTATTGCATGGGGGACATCAGATACCTGGCTCATTTTACCATATGTGGTGGATGTGTGCAGAGGCGAAAAAATATTGGACTACAATCCACACATAGTTGGAAAAAATGACAAAAAGTCATATTGATTATAAACCAGAAATATTTTTATTGGGTATTGTACCAGAAATATACAGTAGAGAACTGATATATTTGATTGTGAATGTACTAACAGCAGCTAGAATGTGCTGAAATGAGTAAATTGACATTTGAAATTAGAGAAGAAGAAGAAAAACAATATTGATAAAATAAATCCCATATCTTATAAATATGGGATTTATTTTATCAATGGTTAGGGGAAAAAAGTGTGGAAATGATACATTTTATAGATAACTTTACAGTATAAAAATAATAGAATTAAAGAGAAAATGATATAAGAATGTATTTTTTATTAGATGAAGTGGCAATGGAAGTTACATTACATATTGGTTTGAAATGTTGAATATCCTATATGAAGTGGTGGAACAAATAGTTATTGTTAAATGAAAGAACCATAATGATAAGAACCATAATGATAATACACACACACACACACACACACACACACACATATATATATNACTTTAAAAATACCAGAACTATCGCCAAAACCGAACACTTCAGCAGCAGAATAATCAGAGAAGCCATAGAGATAGAAAAACGCCCACACAGCATGAATAAATGAGATGATACCTCCCGCCTACCAGACATTTGGAAACCCGCCCTCATGAACAGACGAGTACCTAACATGAAGAACAACAGCAGACCCACACCCCTGAGAGCCACACAAGATGCCACCACCACACTTCCACGTAGAAAGCAGACTCACACCCACACATAAGA
>BHEV01039140.1:0-20055 GCA_004319985.1 Emydocephalus ijimae | reverse complement strand
GAATGAATGAATGAATGAATGAATGAATGAATGAATGAATGAATGAATGAATGAATGAATGAATGAGTAGGGATTTCTTCCAGCACTCTTAAAATAAAAAGTGACTTCTTTTTGGAAAGAGAAAAAGAAAGGGTGATGATGGGAATATTAGTGTAATGAATCAGGGTTGGTGAGGACAGTTTAGTCCTTCCACAGCCCATATGGTAAAGTGGCTGTTGTTGTAGTTATAGCCTTTCTGCAGACTGCATTGAACTCTAGTACTAGCAAGCTGTGAGCAGGAGGCAAATATGATGAATGAAATCATCCAAGTGGATAGAGCAAGAGCACTTCCCAGAGGGAAATCAAAGCACTCATTCATTCCATTGATACCTTGATCAAGGTTAGAAGTACATTTTATAGGTTGTTTGGCCTCATTCTTGAATGCGTATAAAGGTAGTCCTTGGGTTACAATGGCAATTAGTATTGGAATTGTTCTCGTTATGTGATGTGGTTGTAAAGTACAATGCCACATTACTGAGTAGCTTAGCAATATAAATTCCAACAGTCCCATTTGCCAGCATTAGGCAAGGACTAGGCAAGGACTGAAGGGGTCATTAAGCGAGGACCTTACATGATCACAACCTCCTACTTCCTGCTGCCTTCCCCACTGACTTGATGGAAGTGAGCAGGGAACTTTGGAAATTGATTAATGTGATTATGAGGATACTGAGCCAGGAAGAACCAATACCTCCTTGTTCAACACCACCACAAATTTGAATGGCCACTGAGTGGGTGGTTATAACTCAAGGACCACGCTTCTGAAACAGGAACATTTTTATTTCGTCATCTGCTAGTTGTAGTTCATACTGAGCTGTATTGGATGATGTGATATAGGTCTAGAAAAGTGTGAAGTTACTTATGGGCAATTGTTCACTGTGTACATTAATTGGCATTAAATTAAGAATAGTTGGTGTATTCTGTACATGTAAATTGTCTAACCCAGTTTTCTTTCATCTAGAAGCAACTTATTCTGCATAGTTATATCTGTATTAGATTTCTAATTAATACTGTACATGAAATACAATTGTATCATAAAGCAGAGAGTTTATTTGGTATGTATCTTGACACTGGCATAATCAGATTAAAACCAGAATAAATTAATACTGGGCAGGAACTTGGGGAATCTACTGTTCCCTTTTTACTTTGCTGAAAATTAATAACTTTGACCTCTGGCCAGATGGGTTCTATCCATGAACAAATATATTGTTAATATTTTGAAAAACAATAATTATAATTTTGTTGTAAGTAACGTGTTTAAAAAATCCACAAATTCTACACATTTATAACCCCTACAAAATAAGGACATTTTTTGTCATAGACTGAAATATGCTGTGTTCATTCTTCAGATTATTGTTGGCCAAGAAAAAATAGATGAGTTACAACAATTTGAGGGCAAGCTACAAGGAGATTTTTGCAGATAGAGTTCCACTGTGTCAATAAGGAAATGAAGAAATAAAGAGAAGTTAGGTTTTTTTAAAAAAAAAACAACAACGCTGTATTTCCCTGTGTGAAGTTTTTCTACCACTTTACTTGCTATTTTCTCTGCTGACCTGAATTCGAGGATTTTAGTTTTAGAGGGCACAAGTTCAGGAAGTTTGTTCATTTACCTTGACCTTTAGGTATAATTCTCAGTGAGAGGAATATACGTTCAGCTATTTAAGCCATATGCCTGTTGATGGTGCATTACAATTTCTGCTCCACTTCTCACAGCCCTTCATACAAACAATTGCCTGCTCTATTCATACATTATATTCTTGAAGAAAGCAATCAGTTGCTCAAATTCTATCCAGCTGGTCTTTATAATAGTTAGTCCTGCTGGGAGTTAGGTTTAGTTAAAGGAGTCCCCCCCACCCATTTCTATTCAACTATTTGTAGGAAATCATTAAAAAATATACCATCTTTTTTCTGTCTCCTACAGAATCATTGACATCTCATTTGCAGCCCCTCTGTGGCTTGAAAATAACAATGTTCTGTCGGAGTTTACTGAATTCACATTCTGCTAAGCGCATCATCAAAATGGGCTACTCACCATTTCCCGAGTGTAGCATGTACAATAGGATGGATGGATGGAGATAGATGGTAGATGGATAGATCAGTCTCTCTCCCTCCTTCCCTTCCTCCCTCTCTTCCTGACTCCCTCAAAGGAGATGAGGGAGGAAGTGTGTAACAGCATCCATATATGTAAACATCTGAGAAAGGAAAAGTATGGGAATTAGAGGGGAAAAAGAAAAGTCAGGCTCTGACACAGGAAGGCTCCCCTTCCCTGCCTCAGAATCAGGTCTTGCAGTGATCATGACACAGACTGAGCATCAGGCCAGCCCTAAGCCAAACCACTGCAACCCAGACTGGAATGTCTGAAGTTGGCTTAAGAAATAGCTGGGAGCCAGATGGAGGACTTAGACTAAGTGAAGAATTGTCTTATGTCTCCATTTAGGTAGGCATAGCCCTCCTTTCCTTCCTTCCTTCCATGTAACCCAGGAGTCTTCAAACTTGACAGCTTTAAGACTTGTGGACTTCAACTCCCAGAATTCTTCCTCCAGCCATGTTGGCTCAGGAATTCTGGGAGTTGAAGTCCACAAGTCTTAAACTTGCCAAGTTTGAATGTAACAGCTTGCTTAAAAAGAAATAATAACTCTGAAGAGAGACTTTGAAATATTGCTTAGCTTTACCCTACGTTTTGCTATACCCTTTTAGACTTATTTACAACTTAAGACAAGAAGTCCTCTGAATTTTACGCTGACCAGAAGGTGCTGAAGCCCCTTGGGAGGATTTTGTGTTGTGATAAGATGATTGTTTTTCACATGGGCACACACACAAATATCACATCTCATCGGGGCTTTCCTTATTGCATACAAGAGATAATCATGGGAGAGCCTTATTCGCTTTGAAGAATAATAGTCTCAAAAAGCCTGTTGAGTACAACTGTTATCAGGTATTACAATCAATCAAATTATCTTAAATCCAACTCATGATGTGCTGCAGTATAGAACTTCATCGTGAACTGAAGAGCCCTGCATTACAGAATTCTGTTTACAATTTAATTAAACTTTCCTAGCCAGCATGATCGCATTTGATGCTGGACTTGGGCCAGCATGATTGTTTTTGAGTACAACTCTATTGTTGCAATACTATGTTTATCAAGATGAAATGAATGCATAATTATGTAGATGGGGTGCGGATAGCATTATGATTATGTACGAGCTCATAGGAAAAATATGATGATTCAAGGTGAACATGTGGAAAACAGTGTGCATTTTAAAAAATATCTCAAAAATATTAAGGATGTACTTTACTGCAGCGTAGCTTCTACCAGTATAATTCAAGTCCCAACATTTTCATTATTTATTTATTGCCATATTTATGTACTGCAGTTTTATAAGGGTGCCCAGTAGTTTACATGTATTCACAAAATAATAAATCCATAAAAACTTTACAAGGAGATGTTGGATGCGAGATGGGCAGCAAATAAATTTCATAATAATAATAATAAAATGACATTAATAATATACCCCCTTGGTGTACAAACTAGCAACGATCTAGCCTATAGTGTCTACCAGTTCAACATGCTGGAATAAACCTGTATTTTATGAGTATGGGTTTCATCTATGGAGAATAGTCCCGGTGTCATCTTGTAATGTTTTTGACAAGCAGATTCATTTTACTTTATTTCCTTTTTAAGGACAACGTAAATAGTAGTGTTTTATCAGGAGGTTGCTGCTACGCAATAGTACTACTTCCCAGAGTTTCATTATCCGATTGTGTTGCCTAAAGATGCTTACTATTTCTACTATAGAAAGTAATAAAATAACTGCCTAAGGAAGATTATATCTGTAATTAAGGCTTTACAGCCTGCTGCCCAGGCCTCAAGTTGCCTTTGGTTTGATTGTTGCAGAACTCAAAGGTGGAGAATAAGTGGAGCAGTGATTCGAGTGAGTGCGTTTATTGTGCTCTGAAGAATTTCACACAATAGCAATTTCTTTTGCAGGAGAACTGGCACAGGCAGACTATTGCAAAGTCACGATGGTATGAAATGAGGGCAAGCAACTCTGCATATATTGTACAACATGGGATCTTACATCAGCCGTTCAACTAGGTGGGGCAGGCCAAGTATATCTGAAATCTGTTGTGATTAATCCTGATTCATAGACATCCTTTCTGCTTTTTCCAGGCCAGCAGGGTGGGGAGGAAACATGTTAATAAAATACATAACCAGAGAGCCCAGCTGAAAATAACAAGCAAGTTTCTATTGGAGGTGGACCAGTTTAATTCTCAATAATATATACATTAAAGATTTTGTCACCCTGCAGTACTTACCTATAAGTTGCCTCCGTTCCCTTCATTTCTCTTTCGTTGGCTTTTTGCTTTTACTGTGAGAAAGAACCACTCATCTGAGCCACCAATCCCAGCTTTCCTGGATTCCTTGAGCAATGGTAGATCTTATAAGATGACATTACTATGTTGATCTGAAAGGAGAACTTCGTTTTCATAACAAATAATAGACTTTTGAAATGGTAGGATTGACTTCCGTTTGCTGAGAATATGAAAACAGAAACAGATCTTTCTTACCTTTTTTTTAGAGATGTATCTTCTTTTTTATTTTTTTATGTTATAGTTTTATTCGTTTATCATATAACATACAAAGAGAATACAGAAGCAAATATTAGGGAAATTAGGGAAGGAAAAAGGGATGTGAATAGTGAGGGAAAATAGGGGGAAATTAAAAAAAAAAGGCATTGACTTCCAACTCCTTTGGTCCGTGGTGGGATGCTGCCGGTTTAACAACCGGTTTAGCAATGCTTAAAATGGAGCATTTAGAAGCTCAGCTCCTTCCCTTCCAAGTCAGCAATGGTAAGTAGAACAGCGAGGGGGGGAGAATCAGCTATGCCATGTGATTGAGATGAGCTACAAAGCAGGAAATAAAGGGCAGGGTAGGGCAGGACAGGTGGGCAAGGCCAACTGATAGTCGGAAATATCGGTTTGTGGGAACCGGTGTGAACCGGCAGCATCCCACCAGTGGCTTTGGTGCAGGTGGAATAAGGCATTTAAGATCCACGCTCAACTTTTTACTTTTTCATAATAATAGAAACCAGCCATTTCTATAACAACAAATCTATCTACTTGGTAAAATCCAAGGTCAAAGTTTCATTTTTTCCCACCTCAAGCACAAAGGCCAAAAATGGTTTCCAAGTTGAAGTAAAGGTATTTGTGTGTTGTTGTTTTTCATTAGAGAAGTCAATTTAGTCATCTCTGCCAACTCCATCAGTTTTTGCAGCCATGCATCTATTGTGGGGATTGAGGTGACCTTCCATTTCTGTGCATAGAGTAGTCTCACTGCTGTCAGCATATATAACATTGATGTTCCGAATTTTGTTTCCAAGTCTTGTTCTATTAAACACAAAAGAAAAATCTCTGGGTTTTCCCCCCTATATTCACTTCAAGAATTTTTTGTATTAAGATATGAATCCTACTCCAATATTTATTTGCTTTATCACACATCCACCACAGATGATAAAAAGTCTGTTCTTTACATGTATCTTCTTAAATTCAGAGTTCCTGTTTGAAAACAAGCGTGGAAGTACCGGTAGGTACATATTTAGAACTCAGAAGAAAGTTACTTTTGCTGTAACCAGTGATCTGCTAATGGATAATGGATATACTATTCCTCTGCCTTGATTGTCTTAAGAGGGGAAAATATTTATTTATTAAATTTATATGCCACCCATCTCACTGTTGAAGGGGCTCTTGGCAGCTTACAAAATTGTGAAAAGGATAATATGAAATGATTCCAATTAACAAGAATTTCATGGCGACTAAAAACCAAGAGGATGGGTGATACGGGAATGGAAATTTTCTCTCTACACCATCAAACCCCACCATGCCAGCAGAAAGTGCCCCAATTGGTATCCCTCCCCATTAACTCCTAGAGGAAAAGTAGAATTCAGTAGAATGCATTTTAAAGAAAACTTCAGTATAAATCAGAAGGGAAGGTGCCCTTGTGTTTTGTATCTTCAGCAGAACTTGTGTCAGTAAAGATGGTGCTTTTCTATTTTACATTCATTTATCCCAGCTCTTTCATTCAGGGAAGGGGAGGGAGCCTGTTCCCAGAAGTTGTTGTTAATTTCCTTCCTGAGGTTTTGGCAAGTGTTCATCTATGAGTTTTTGCTATGGTGTCATGAGCTGCGTGCCCTGGAGCCTGTCAGTTCGCTAATGTCAAATGCAGACCACTAATGTTCTGGTTGGAGGAAAGGGACTGAAATGTGGAACAGTGGGTCACGGCTGCTGCGTTTTATGTGGAAAGCATGACTCAAAGCAAGAAAAAAAGCTGCTGAAAATTTAATAGGCAGGCAGAGATTTCTAACACGCACACCAATGCACAAAATTTCCTCTTTTGTCTAATACAAAGAGTGGGCTATTAAAGTAAATTAAATGGGTCCCTGCTTGGGTGGTCTGGGGCTTGTAGCTTCATGTCATGCACAAAAATATGTGCCTTTAGATATTATGTGGATACCTCTACAACTATTCACAATTTTCACATCTGTTTCCTTTTCAGAGAATGGCCTTACATAAACTTTCCTTGATGGATGTAGTATTCCTTTCAAAATTCAGCTTTCCATTACCTTAGGTCACATATATGAACCTTTTTTTCCATTGAAAAACAGCCTTAACAGGAATAAGTAGAGATCTTGATGTTCCGCAGCTAAAATTGGATATGTGAATCCATTGCAATTTAAAAATGCAAAAATACACTGAAACTGAGTTCCTTTTCCGAACGGGATACTGGCTGGAATACTGAGATACTCAATCATGAGCCCCTGTCAGGTATGCTTGCCTTTCCTCCCACACACAATTAATTAACAGTTGCATCTCCTGCTGTCCACATGTTCAGAGAATGTCTGCCAAGGAGAACCCAGCCAAACGCTCTCCACTCTCCACGCTCTGGATCCTTAAACAATCAAGGCTCCTTGTCACAGAGGAAGTCTCCATGTGTCTGGCAGATTTCCCTACTGCAGACTTTACTTCAATGAGGAGAAAGGGGATGAATCCAGCTGGCACACTGCTCATTATCACATGGTAGGGAGTGCTTGATGGGACTTCTCGACTTATTACAAAGATCATGGGAAGGTGGCTTAACTTTGATTTGAGGCAGCTGATTTTACAGATTAACAGAGTTGGAAGGGACATTGCAGGTAATCTAATTCAACCCCCTCACCCAAGCAGGAGACCCTACTCCCGTGATGGCGAACCTATGGCACGTACCGGAAGTGGCGCGCAGAATCATTGCCCCCAGCACACGAGAGCTTGCCCGGAAGAGCCCAATGCACCTGCGCGCATGCCTTTGCCACCCAACAGCTGATTGTTGGATATCTAGCACGCTTGCATGGGGGGTGCATGGAAACGCACAGCGCACGCTGGGAATCCCACACGCATGTGCAGATGGATGGTGTGAGGGTGATCTCACACATGCGCAAGGTGATCGTGTCAGCAAGGGGATTGTGTACAGATGCACAGATGCACAGCACGCTGCAAGGACATCATGCGCGCAGGCACAGAGATGCGCCGTGTCCTGCAAGAGTGATCGTGCCGTGTCTGGCAAGGGGATTGTGCACGCATGTTCAGATGCACAGCACACTGCAAGGAGATTGATGTGCGCAGGGGCAGAGTGCGCAGCGTGCTGCAGGGCGATCGCATGCGCATGTGCAGAGGGGTAGGTGGGCCCAGCACGCATTGCCTGATGGGGCAATTATCAGCACAGTAGCCGAAAAGTGTTTGCTATCACTGCCCTACCCTATTTCTGACAGATGGGAGTCCAATCTTTTCTTGAAAGTCTCAAGTGATGGCGCTCCCACAACTTCCGAGGGCAAGCTGTTCCATTGGTTTGATTGTTCTCACCGTCAGAAAGTTTCTCCTCATTTGGTATCTACCCAAAGCTTATTAACGTTGAATGAGCTCCCTCCCATGTTCTAAAAATACAACTTGGTACTTTCCAGGTGTATTGGACAACCATGCCCATCATCCTAATCCTGAATGGCTAAGACTCTTTTCTCTGACTGGAAATGTCAACACATCTGAAGAGCTCTTGATTGGGGATGTTTGTACTAAAGGGAGAGAGCATTCCTTTCATTTTATGAAGATTTATAAGATCAGTAGAAAAAGAGCATATCCTATCATTATAGGAAAAGGCATGAAATAGAAAAAAAAAATATTAGATTGAATTAAAAGTAAAATGATAAGAGCCATTAGCAACCTGATAATTATGTTGCACATTGAGCAATCATTAACCTTTTGAAGGTAATGAAGAGTAGCAGGAAGCTTAGCAACCTTCTCTATCCGGTGAGCATTTCTGTCTGCTAATAGATAACACGCATGCAAATCACCACTGTGCCCAGGGAATTCAGCTAGTAGAGAGACAATGAAGGTAGATCTGCTTATTTGAATCCGAATAGTTGTTTCAATGGAGGCTAAAGATTCTACAGCCAGGTGTGGCCTTCCATTCTAGAAATACCTTTCTCTCAGTGCTGCTAACAACCTGTTAAAACATGCCAAAGAAAATGCTCTTCTTAATTTCTGGGCTCCAAAGAGTAAAGGGGGAAAAAGCTGGGGTCTGGAGAGAAGGTGGATTTTAAAAAAAAAACTGCAATAACTAACTGACTTATACTCAGTCTTCATCCAGAATTTACTGCTTTACTGTTGCTTTAGTTTTTCTAAATCCCAAGATGTGAAACAGATTTTACACATCAATAGACACAACCAGGTTGAGTGGAAAGAATCAAAGTATGTGTGTACTTCATCTACACACGACAAAATAGGAGTGATTTGGTAGCCAGCATACATGGGTGACAATATTGCTGCAAAAAGACAAGGTACTGTGTGTAATTCAGGAAGTTATATAGTTCTATTACTTGGCAGTTTGTCAATTAAGTATCCTATTTGATAGCTGACCTTGGTTGTTGCATCTTATTCCCAAACCAGATATCAACATACAAATTATTTATAGTAAAAAGATGTATCTGTCAGTCCTGGGCTGCTGCATTTTTAGACAGTTTTTTTTTAATAAAATCAAATATATAATGTGGTATGTTTACTTATAAATAGCCATATTGGTAGCCTTTTGTGAATAAAGAAGATAGAAAGCTCTTTCCCATTTTCAATATTTCACTAAATTTCTGGGCTAAATGGAGGGGGGGAGGTGATTTTCCCCATCTGTCTACTTAGTTTCTGCATTATGCACAGTTTATCTCACCTCTAATAACTTACTCGCTGATGTGAAATTCTTTGTCGTTTGCTTTTGTCAGGCTAGTACTTAAAATGAAAAGCTGATTTCCCTAATGGAATAACTTCAAAATGTGTAATTAGAATCAAATAATTTGGAGTGGGAAAGCTCTTTTGTGCTTATGAAGTCATTCCTAGAATCAACCTCGCCTCAAAAGAGATTTTAACTTCTATATTTGTAAATGCTGAAGTAAACAAGGTGGCTTAATTTTTTTTTAGGGTATAGCTGATTGTTGTGAATGAATAAATGTGTTTAATAAAGGTTATTAAGAGCTTGAAGTTAAGTGCAGGGTTCTGGCCCTGCACTTCTGATTGGCCGTTAATAGCGACATCAGATTGGTCCGTTCAGGAGAATCTGATTGGCTATTAACGAGCCTCTCCCATTGGTTAACGGAGCTAGCGCTCCCTGGTTTTCATTGGTTGAATGCTCAATGGCTTGCCTATATAAAGGGGGCCGTTGCTTACACCATGTTAATAAAGAGTTTTGAAGTTCACCGTTTCACCGGCTCGTCTCCATTCTTAGGGCCCATGCTCAGAATCTAACACTGGCAACGAGGATGGGATTTGGAAATGTCAGAGCTGAATGAACGACAAAGAACGATAACCAAGCACCTGGCTGAAACGCACAACGGCGGAACCATGTCCGGCAGCATCATACCACCCGCTCCATTCGACCCAGCGCAAGAGGACTGGAACTCCTATATGGATCAAGATGTTTCTGGAGACCAACAATTTGAAGGATGCCAGTACCGGGAAGAAACGGGCGGTATTCCTAACGCATTGCGGGCCGACCGTATTCAAGATGGCCAAGGCACTAGCGAAACCGGCAGAAGTAAAGTCTATGGACTGGGATGTCCTCGAACCCCTACTGAGGGCCCACTATGCACCGATAGTGCCAACGCTCGTTAGACAGCATGAATTTTACCAGAGAAGTCAGCAGAAGGGCGAAAGTGTTGCTGATTTCATAGCTGATCTCCGGAATCTGGGAGGCCTATGTGGGTTTGCCGACCTCGAAGAAGCCCTGAGAGACAGAATAGTTCTGGGACCAGATGCACCACATATCCAGAGCAAGCTGATGGCGAAAGGCGACATCAGCCTTGCAGATGCCATTACTGAAGCTACTGCAGCAGAAGCAACCAGGAAGTCTGCTGTCCGAATGCGCCACACACACGCCTCGCTTCGCCAACCGACCCGCGAAATTTCACCCAAGTCAGAAGGTCAGCTATTAACGGCCTACCACGAGGTCCTTGATTCGTCGTCAGACAGCGACGAAGAAGAGGTCCACCGACTTCGGTCCGAACGAGACCAACACCAGAGATCTCAGCACCAATGCGCTGGTTGTGGGGCAAACCACCCCCAATCAGAATGCAAATTCCTCGACGCGCTCTGCCATGTGTGCGGGAAAAGAGGCCATATCGGACGGGTCTGTAGAAGCAAGCCAGGACCCAGCCAGCCCTCAAGAGGGGTTAACTACCACCAACTGACAGGAAGCCGTCCTGCAAAGCGAGAACCCATGAACCACCAATGGAACAACCACTCCAACAGAAACAAAACCCTAAACCACTCAACGAAGCGAGAAGAAGCTCACCAAACTATCACGATTGGTCACACCTCATCTCTTGACGCCAAGAAGATCTGGGTGGAAGTGGCCATCGAGAACCAGCCCTGCCTGATGGAAGTCGACTCAGGATCGTCCCTCTCGATGGTTTCCTGGAAGACCCTCAAGCAGCTAATCCCTACTGTCTGGCGGCAAGACCTCAGATTCCAAAGACTTACACTCAAAGACTATCAGGGAAATCGAATTCCAGTCGTTGGATCCAGCCGAGTACGGGGANCATCGAGAACCAGCCCTGCCTGATGGAAGTCGACTCAGGATCGTCCCTCTCGATGGTTTCCTGGAAGACCCTCAAGCAGCTAATCCCTACTGTCTGGCGGCAAGACCTCAGATTCCAAAGACTTACACTCAAAGACTATCAGGGAAATCGAATTCCAGTCGTTGGATCCAGCCGAGTACGGGGATCGTTTAAGAACCGTACAGCATTCCTGCCCCTGACTGTAATCGACAAGGATCGGCCTAGTCTGTTAGGCCTCCAATGGTTCGCTCCACTTGAAATTGAAGTAGCCGGCATTCACTGAATCTGCAGCAGCAACTGGGAAGAGGACCTCGTCCAAGAATTCAAGGACGTCTTTGCAGAAAAACTAGGCGAGTACAAGGGGACCCCGATATCATTTAACCTCAATCCCAAAATAGCTCCCATCCGCCTTAAGCCTCGTTGAGTTCCATTTGCCCTTAAACCAAAGATTGATGAGCAGCTTGATAAATTAATAGCCCAGCGTGTGTTAGAGCCAACCGATCACTCTCCCTGGGAAACCCCAATCGTGACACCCATCAAGCCAGACGGATCGATAAGAATTCGTGGGGACTACCGAGCCACCCTGAACCACGCCCTTCAACAAAACGCATATCCGGTACTGGTGGTGCAGCACCTCCTCCATTCCCTGGGGGGCGGAAAAGTCTTTGCTAAATTAGACTTAGCCCAGGCATACCAACAACTGCCTGTAGACAAAAAAACGGCAGAGGCCCAAACGATCGTTACGCACCGAGGTGCATTTAAATGTAACCAACTCCAATTCGGAGTAAGCGTAGCCCCGGGAATCTTCCAAAGTTTGATGGAAAGACTATTACAAGGGATAAAAGGCGTTGTCCCATATTTTGATGATGTGTTAATCGCTGCCCCGACTCCGCAAATATTAAGGGATCGCCTGAGGGTGGTTCTTCAGAGATTCAAAGACGCAGGTCTTAAAGTTAAGAAAAACAAGTGTAAACTGTGCACGGATCGTGTAGAATTTTTAAGATATTTAATTGATAGTCATGGCATTCACCCCACCGACAGCAAACTTAGGGCAATCAAAAACGCCCCAAAACCCCGAAATAAGGCCGACCTTCAGACATTTCTAGGCCTTATCAATTTTTATAATGTTTTCCTGCCGCACAAAGCAACCGTAGCCGAACCCCGGCATCGTTTATTGGACAAAAAGCAACCTGGGTATGGGGACACAGAGAGGAGCAGGCGTTTCGAAATGTGAAAAAATTATTGACTTCTGACGCTCTGCTGATGCAGTACAATGAGACTTTGCCTTTAACGATCACGTGTGAATGCATCGCCTTTCGGAGTGGGCGCCATTTTGAGCCACGTATTGCCAAACGGTAGTGAAGCCCCTGTTGCCTATTTCTCAAAAACGCTTTCAAAAGCAGAACGCAATTACAGTCAACTTGTTAAAGAAGCTCTTGCTATTGTGTCTGCTGTCAAGAGATTTTATGAATATGTGTACGGCCAAGCCTTTACTATAGTGACTGACCACAAACCTTTGCTGGGAATAATAGCAGGAGATAGGCTAACCCCTTATATATTATCCCCCAGAATGACTCGCTGGTCAGAATTCTTGGCTGCCTTTAATTATAAGTTGCAACACCGCCCGGGGAAGGCCATTCCCCACGCCGACGCATTGAGCCGTGCACCACTTCCGGGGACCATTGATGACCCCGCTCCGACAGTGACAACGCTGCAGATCGAGACCCTTCGAACACCACTATTAACAGCCCGAGATATCGCGATGGAAACAAAACGCGACCCCATCTAAGCATGAGTCCTCAGTTGGGTCAAGCGCGGATGGCCATTGGACCAAATACCTGATGACTACGCCCCATTCAAGAATCGATAAACGGAACTGTTTTCCCAGAAGGGCTGCATTATCTGGGGTGATAGAGTCGTTGTCCCAGAGCGGCTAGGACGAGCGGTACTAAGAACCTTGCACGATGGCCACCCCGGCATTGTGCGCATGAAAGCCCTCGCACGTAGCTACGTGTGGTGGCCGGGCATCGACAAGCAGATCGAGACATGGGTCAAAGCTTGTCACAAATGCCAGGAAGTAAGCAATGCCCCACCGAAAGCAACCCCAACCAAATGGGAAACACCGAGGGGACCATGGTCCCGTATTCATCTGGACTTTGCGGGACCTACCAAAGGCCACACATTCTTGTTAACAGTGGATGCCGACTCGAACTGGCTTGAAATCCATGAGATGAGGAATACAACAACCGAAGCGGTCATCAGGAAACTAGACAGACTATTTACAACACATGGATTACCAGACGTTCTGGTATCTGACAACGGGCCCCAATTTACCGCGCTGTCCTTTGAACAGTACCTGGTGGACCGCAGTATTCGCCATGCGCTGACTTCGCCGGCGCATCCTGTGGCCAACGGAAGGGCCGAATGCATGGTACAATTCATCAAGAAAACTTTGCATAAAATGGACTATGACGATATCGAAGACAAGATTAACCGGATACTCCTTTTGCAGCATATCACTCCACACAGCATCACCAACAAAACTTCCGCTGAGTTATTAATGGGGCGGAAGCTCCGCTCCCACCTCGACCGTCTGCACCCATCGTATGAACCTGAGAAACCACACGGATCCAGCGGGCGATGCCGTAACTTCCAGGTAGGCGACTTGGTTTTCGCTAGGAACTTTTCGGGCGATCCGTTGTGGGTCGAGGCAACTGTGGTCCAAGTAACTGGCCCCAGATTGTACCGCGTGAAATGTCGCGATGATAGAATATGGAAGCACCATATTGATCAGCTGCGTTCAAGGCTACAGTCAGGGATCTCCGAGTCCCCTGACTTCCAAACTGAGGGGGGAGGAGATATGGAGGAAGATGAACTCGAAATAGCAGAAAGCTTTAACGAAAGAAGTGACAGTGCAGTGGCAACATGTGGAGAAGGATCAGGGATGGGGGTGAGCTCGCCTCAAGGAGATGTCGAAAATGTTAGTGACAACGAAAATTCGAATACAGAACTAGAGGCACCCTTTTCACCAGATAACGTCCTACCTCAACAAGACTGTAGCCAAATACCGGGTGTACAACGAAAATCAAATAGACTAACAAAACAACCTGCCTACCTCAAGGACTACGTAACCGCACCCCTTAAATGGAACCCAGGGGGAAGGGGTGTTGTTAATGAATAAATGTGTTTCATAAAGGTTATTAAGAGCTTGAAGTTAAGTGCAGGTTCTGGCCCTGCACTTCTGATTGGCCGTTAATAGTGACAACAGATTGGTCCGTTCAGGAGAATCCGATTGGCTATTAATGAGCCTCTCCCATTGGTTAACAGAGCTAGCGCTCCCTGGTTTTCATTGGTTGAATGCTCAATGGCTTGCCTATATAAAGGGGGCCGTTGCAGCCATTGTGCTGAGCTGTGACACCATGTTAATAAAGAATTTTGAAGTTCACCGTTTCACCGGCTCGTCTCCATTCTTAGCGCCCATGCTCAGAATCTAACACTGATTATAATCAAAGTTAGATATTTATGCTCTTTTCAATCATGGTGGCACAGTGGTTAGTATGCAGTACTACAGGCTAACTCACTGCTCACTCCAGGAGTTCGATTCTGAGCGGCTGAAAGTTGACTCAGCCTTCCATCCTTCTGAGGTCAGTAAATGAGGACCCAGATTTTGGGAGCAATATGCTGATTCTGTAAGCCACTTAGAGAGGGCTATAAAGCACTGTGAAGCAGTATATAAGTCTAAGCGCTATTGCTAAGTTCTTATTGCTATTTCTTATGTTCCCTGATCAACGTGCTAATCAGTGGATACTTCCCTCCCATTTTGAATAAAAATGTAATGTTAAAAGTGACAGAGAAGAGGAACAAGGGAATTCTTTTCTCCCTTGCACCGACAGGTTCAGAAACCAGGAGGCTATACTTTAAAGAAACCATAACTGGGCCTGCAATGCATACTTCCCTTTATGCTTAGCGCGCTTGTGTTTGCATTTTAATGTGGATCGCTAATGTATCTTACATTAGCAAAAATCTTTGTAACTTTTACTGCTCTTAGTATTCTAAAAATGAAACTGGCATAATATTCTGGTGAAAATCAAGCAAGCACACAAGAGTAATTTTGATTACATTTTCTTAGGGATGGCAGGATAACAAGATTTCAGAGGGCTAAGTTGATAGTGAAGCAAATGGTGATATATCCCGTGTAATCTGGCACCCCTTTCTCTGTTAAGCGTACATCAAGAGAAAAGTTACGAGAAGTCTATGTATCTTCCCAACAGGTTTACCAAGTATTCCCTTCTGAGGTCAGAAATCCCCACCTGGAGTTCCCCTTTTGTCTATGAAACTGGTTACCTCGTGAGAATTCCCCAGTGTTATAGAGCTGAAATATACAGAGTGGCTTGCTCTCTTTTTTTTTGATGGCGTTCATCAATACTTGTGGCGCTTCAGGGGCCCACACGTATCTGCATTATGGATCATGGTACTATATAGCATATAGCATATCCATTTAATAACTACATATGTATGCATATATGTATGTATATACATATATGCAGACACATATACATACATACATATGTATGCCTCATAATATTTTGTTAACATGCTTCAAAGCTTCCCTGAGTAACAAGCTGGTGCTGAAGTTCTCTAAGGAATTCAGTAGGGGCTGTTTTTTCATCAGAAGCACCCCAAAGGATTTATAAGAACTAGAAGGAAGAACAGCTCTAGTGCAGTGGCGCTCAGCCTTTTGGGGACCAGGGACCGGTTCCGTGGAGAGAGGTTTTTCCGCGGACTAGAGAGGGCATGGTTTCACATGCTACCTGCATCCCACGGATGGGGCTTCGCTTGTTTGCTCAGCCCAGATTCTGGCATGCCACGGACCACTGCAACTCCATGGACATAGACATAAGTATGTCTAGTGGACATAAGGTTTTTTTTTTTATGACAAGAAACAATGACAGAGATGGATAATTAGATAAGACAAAGAAATGAAATTCTGCCTTTCTTTTGAAAATCTGCTACTTGCTAAATAATCTTTTTTTCAAGCAAGCTCTGCTTGCTGCCTATCATTTAAAGGAGGAGAAAGCATGCTGCTTTTAGATGAGTTTCCTGATGTCACAAAAAGTTTTGAGAAAAAACAAACGGAGCCAACATTTTTTCTGCATTACATATTCTTTACAGAACTGCTATTCCTACAGGAGCCTGACTGTTCTTTAACCTCTTGATTCTAGAGCAACATCTGCAGCCCCTCCTTCAACACCTCTGTGTTTCTATTATAATTGACTTATCAGACATGTTGCCTGAAGTCCTCGTTAAGTTCAAGCTGTCAGCAGCGATGGTGTCAAACCAAACAGAGCACCCTTCTCTTTGAAAAGGTGAAGAGTTGGCATGCTAGATCCAAGTGCTGACATAATAGCTGCCTTTTGTGTGAAACCGCAAGGACCCTTTGCTACTTGGTAGAGAATAGGGGATATGTATCAGCTATCTTCAGTAGGAATAGAAGAGAGATCTGCAGATGGAGGGCAGAAGAGCCTTTCAAAAATAGATGCAGACTTCACTGTTTTTTTGGAATTGGTTATTAAAAGATGGACAACTCAGTGTTACACTTAATTAATAGAGTTTGGTGATGTTTAGTCCCAAGATGGTGCATGGATTTGAGTGAAACCTTTCTTGAGACCATTACTTCTCCTTTCTGACCTGCTCGCAGAAATAATTGATGGAGCGGAGAGTTTTTGGCAGTGAAATGTGAAAATTGAAATACTTAGACCAGTGGTGGGATTCAAAAATTTTTATTACCGGTTCTGTGGGTGTGACTTGGTAGCTGAGGCATGACTTGGTGGCCGTGGCAGGGGAAGGTTACTGCAAAATCCCATTCTCTCCCCACCCCACTACCCTGCTTTCCAGCTTTGTTCTCCTGTGCTAGACAACAAAAGAAGACCCAGCCAATCAGCTGGGACTCGGGAGGCAGAGAATAGATGGGGGCGGGGCCAGTCAGAGATGGTATTTGCCAATTCTTTGAACTATTTAAAATTTCCGCTACCGGTTCTCCAGAACTGGTCAGAATCTGCTGAATACCACCTCTGACTTAGACCATTTACCTACAATTGAGTTAAAGTACCACATACCACTCCTTGGGTTGGCCCAAAACAATGCAAATCTTAGAATTTGTTACTGTCTTTGCATTGCCAATTCCTGTCTTGCTGCTGTAATTCAACACTCTGTTATCCAGATTTGCAGGTAGTTATAGACAAATTAGTTTTCTTCTCTTTTAATATCTTGCTCTTCGGCATTTTACTAGACAGTGGGAAGATATCTGTCATTCATGGGCTGCAGCAAGAATAGGGTAGGGTTCTGACATGGTTCTACCATGGAATGGCAGGATTCCACTTTGATTTCTCTTGGCTGCCTTCTCTATGTTCCTGCCATTTGGGCACCTCACTTCTTGCCATGTTCTTGCCATTTGGGCATCTCATAATAAAAAATGAAGAAAAATACAGAAATGTTGTTGTTGTGGGGAAAATAGGAAGATGTATTGGATATATTCTCTGTCTTGAGTTAGTTGTAAAATATAAGGCAGGATACAAATAAATAATACTGCTCCCAGTCACAAATTGCAAAGCTGTCTCAATTAGTTGAGCAGTATCAGACAAAGTGTAATTCAGATGGTATAACCAGGTACAGAAAGAAATACAAGACCAGAAATATCCCCAAAGAGAAGAGACAAAAGGCCCTGTCATTAATGTGCAGCTAGCTACATCCTAGCTGAACTTTCTGTTGGGCATCTAAGATACCTTTTTTTTTTAACCAGAGAAAGTGATTGAAACAGAAGAAAAAAATAGGAAATATGCAAATAAATTGAAACCTACAACTTCTTTTTATAGCTATAATGAGAAAAGTTAAACGTGGTACATCCTGGGATGAAGGATACTATTTTGAAGTTGTACAGATTGTAATCCAACAAATATATCCCCTTGTCTTTATCAAAATAAACTTTTTAGAGTGTGTTCCAGGGGTGGGATATGACAGGGTTAACTCCCGGTTAGGGATTTACGAGCTTCCCTGCCCGATGTGAGCCACGCACCTGTAAATCGTCATCAGCACGCTGCGTGCCGAGAAGCAGCCTTTGAAACAGCCCTCTTTTCTTGTTCTTTTAACTGCAGCTGTGCCTCATTTGGCAGCTGAAGTTGAAAATCATGAAATAAAGATCAGTTAAGAGCCCGGGTGGGCAGGTGGGCAAAAACATCAGCAGACATAGAACCAGTTCTATGTCTGCTGCTCTTCAGAGCTACCAGTTCTACAGAGGTGGACAGAACCGGTAGAAACCCACCCCTGATGTGTTCCCCTCTTCTTTAACGTGTTGGAAGGCTGGAACAGTTCTCTCCCTCCAAAGAGAGGAGGTGATAGGTATAGTGCTTGTTAGATCTGGGAGAGTGGGCACAAGAACGGAGATGAGGCATTGAATAGTGACTCCAACTCTTTATTAGTGACTTCAGAACATAGCAAAAAGCTAGGGCAGCAGCAGCTCCTTTTATAGAGCTGGCTGCTGTCACAACATCCAATGATTTGAGTTTGCCACGCTGGAAAGCATCCAATCAGCGGCGACCCACTAACAGCCAATCAGATCAGCTGACAACGACCAATCATGATCCGCTATTAGTGGGCCAATCAGAAGTGCAGGTTTACGAGCCTGCTGTGAAAGTAAAACTATTAGAATCGCAAGCTAACGAGTTTGCTTAGTTCGTAACACCCCTCCCCCCTAGGTTCCGTCTCAAGGGTGGGGTGATGTATTCTCGCAGGTAGGCAGGTCATCTCACCTGTCCACCTGATCTTCGTTGCTCTACCAGTCTTTGCCCGGACTCTGTTTCCGGTGGGCTGTTGGTTGAATTCGGCGGTAATGGTGAGCTGGCTTCTCTGATGGGTGATTCGGTGTTGTCATCTCTACTCCCGTCAAGGCTGTCATCTGGATTCTCTGGGGTTGCTGATGCCGCCGTGCTGCTTCGTGGAGAGATGGCCATTTGCCCCGGCTCTTCTTCGGAAGATGAATAATCCAGGTTTGGTTGCGCTGATTGCTGGTTTTCAAGTACTGGGTCGGGTACTAGTTTGTTTTCAGCCCCCTCGATTTCCCTTCCCCCCCCCGGTTTGGAGTTCAGGGCTTGTGAAGGGGGTAGATGCCAGCCTGGAGCATAGCTGGTCGATGTGGCGCTTCCACAGTCTCCCATCAGTAGTTTGTAAATGGTAGGACCGGGGACCCGTAAGTTGAGTTATGGTAGCGGGGACCCACAATGGGTCACCGGTAAGGTTTTTTGCAAACACTGCGTTGCCTACCTTGAACGTGCGATATTGCTGCTGGACCCCAGGGGCTTTTCCGGTGTGTAGGCAGGGTGTAGTCGGTCAAGATGTGATTGGAGTTTCCTGCCCATCAGGAGTTCGGCTGGGGTTTTGTTTGTGGTGCTGTTTGGAGTAATATGTTGGAGAAGGAGCATCCTGGTCACCTTGTCGTGGATGTTCCCTTGTTCCATCTTGTGTAAGGTTTTCTTTATGAACTGAACCATTCGTTCAGCCCTACCGTTGGCCGCAGGGTGCGCCGGCGATGTTAAGGCGTGGCGTATCTCCCAGTCTGCTAGGTACTGCTCAAATGCCAAGGCGGTGAATTGTGGACCATTGTCTGAAACCAAGACATCTGGCAAGCTGTGTGTAGCAAATAGTCTGTTTAGTTTTTTAAGGACTGTCTCTGTTGTGGTGCTCTTCATTTTGTGGACCTCAAGCCAGTTGGAATAGGTATCCACTGTTATGAGAAATGTTTGCCCCTTGGTGGGTCCCGCAAAATCGATGTGGATATGGGACCAGGGATCTCGGGGTGCTTCCCATTCAGTTGGTGGTGCTTTTGGTGGAGCTGAGCGTG
>BHEV01039137.1:0-17619 GCA_004319985.1 Emydocephalus ijimae | reverse complement strand
AGAGAGCAAGAGGATAAACAATTTTATGAAATTTGGGATCTTTTTTATCAATGGTTGGATGACAAAACACAATAATAGAATGTTAGACAGCAAGGAATATCTTTGTTTTTTTTCTTTTTTGTTATTTGACATCATATTTAAAAAGTGTTTTTAGGATAGATCTGGTATGATTATATGATTTGTTATAGAATAAACTGTTTAAAGTATTGTTATCTCATAAAGTATGAATGATTAAAAGTATCGTCAAATGATTTTCTAATAGCGATATTAGGATATGTAAGTTTGGATTGACAATATGAGCTATTATGTAATATAACTGTAATTGAGACTACGAAATGAATGCACAAAACTGATGAACCAACCAACACACTGTATGTATATAAGAGAGTTGATGTTTTTATGTTTTGTTTGTTTTGTTTGTCTGTAGAAAATCAATAAAATCATTTTCAAAAATAAATAAATAAATTCATTAATTAAGGCAAATAAATTTCCAAATTTGTATTACACTGATACTGCCTTGAAAAGTAAACTCTGTTTAAATTGCACACCAATTATAGTTTAATGCAATTATATCACAATAAATATGAACAAAAACCAAAAAAAAAAAAGAACAATTAGATCCTCCTCTCCCTTTTAAATCTCGCATCCTTCTTTTTTTTTTAAAAAAAGAAATCTCTTGCTCCATATAACTGAAGATAGGAAAAGCAAAGCAGAAGGAAAGTAGTATTGAAAAGCAATAACCAGATTGAAAAAAGGAACAGTTTATCTAGGAGCATATGATCAACCCTTTCCCTCCGCCACATCTCCCCACGATTTAGTTGTGTCTGCTAACTATTTCTAAATTTATAAAACTAGATAAACATTTTCACCGTCCCATTTTATGTGCATGAAAGATGTATGAAACGGAGCCGTGAACATTTTCTCCAATTTTCTATGGAATAGAGTTAATGGGCAGTTCTTTCCTTCCCATGATTGATTGATTGATTGATTTTTAACAATACTACATTATTTTCCCACCACACTCCAATCCGCTGACTGTGTGTTTTCAGACAGGTCTGGGGAGGCATCCTTCTTGCCTTATCTCTTTAGAAGGCCACTTGACAGCTCTCAGCCACATCACAGCATAGAGGAGGCCTCCCTTTCAAGCAAATGTCAAAAAGGTTTGGCTGGTGAAAGTGACAGATAGACAGATAGAAAGAGGTAACACTGCCAAGTATACAAATCTATTCTGACAGCCTTTTTACAGTGACAGGCAGTTTTGTTGCTAGACTACAAGATGTGGTTTTTGAACTAGCACCCAGGAGAAATATGAAGGGTCATAGAATCCAAAGATTTCTATTCAAATTACCTGCACCACAACAACCAAGTCAAATCAACTGTGCAGAATTAACATGCTTTCCCTTTTTCTCCCCTTTGCTGATAATTTTTTCCTTCCAATATTATCCTATTTAAATTTTACTTAGGAAACCAAATTCTTCACTTAGGACATAGAAATCCAAGGCATAGACCAAACACATTTAGATCCGCTTGGCACCCCATGAACATGAATTATTTATTTCTAATTAAAGACGAGTCAGCAGTGAGATGCATCTGAAAATAAAAAAGGAAATACAATTGTATGATGGGGTATTATTTCCAAATCATGGGAAGAAAGTGATTTCACCTCACTACTCTTTGGTCAAAGTCCATGTCTATGGGAGGGATGGAGAAATCAAAAACAACAAGATGGCAGATGAACCAGTGCAATAAAAATGTGACACCTTTGTAGATTCATCGTGTTTAACTCTACTTTTAGTATGGGAAAAGGTGAAAACAAAAACTTGCATAAAATTACCAATTCGTTCTCTCAACTATGGAAGCATTCAGGCTATCCAAATGTAGTGAATTAGGGAAAAATTTTAACATAGAAAGACATTTGGAGTTCAGAAGGGGAACTTAAATCTCAACAAGAGTTACTAAAGCATATGGCCTTGATAAAGAACAAACAACATTGGATCAAATAATGTTAGGAACAGATGAAAAGCTAATAAAGAAATGATATAACTTTCTATTAAGTTTAAAAATGGAAGACGAACTGATTCATTAAACTTATATGCTGCCCATCTCACTATCCACAGCAACAGTACAATAAAACCACAAATATAAAAGCATTAAAACTGTTAACTACTGAGCATGGGCGCGAAAGAATGGAGACGAACTGGTGAAACGGTGAACTTCAACTCTTTATTTACACAGTGTGACAGCTCAGCTCGATGGCTGCTAAAGCCTTTCTTATATAGGCAACTTATTAACTATTCAACCAATGAAAACCCGGGAGCACTAGCTCCGTTAACCAATTGGAACGGCTCGCTAATGGCCAATCAGATTCTCCTGAACGGACCAATCCGATCTCGCCAGTTAACAGCCAATCAGAAGTGCAGGGCCAGAACCGTGCACCTGACTTCAAGCTCTAGATAACTTTATTATACCTTTATTCATTCACAACACCCCCTTCCCCGGGTTTCGTTTACGGGGTGCGGTTACGTAGTCCTTGAGGTAGGACGGTTGTTTTGTTAATCTCTTTGATTTTCGTTGTGCACCCGGTATTTGGCTGCACTCTTGTTGAGGTAGGGCGTTGTTTGACGAGAGGGGTGTCTCCGACTCTGAGTTCGAGTTTTCGTTGTCACCAACAACATCGGTATCACCGTGAGGTGAGCTCACTCCCCTCCCTGCTTGCTCTTCACGTGTTTCCGTTCCACTATCATTCCCTTCAAAAAGGTTTTCTGCTAATTGGAGTTCATCTTCCTCTGTATCTCCCCCCCCCCCTTAGTTTGGTCATCAGGGGACTCGGGGATCCCTGACTGCAGTCTTGATCGTAGTTGATCGATATGGCGCTTCCATAGTCTATAATCGCGGCATTGCACGAGGTATGATCTCGGGCCGGTTACACGGACTACAGTTGCTTCAACCCACAACCGATTGCCCGATAAATTTTTAGCGAATACCAAGTCGCCTACCTGGAAGGTACGGCATCGGCCACTTGATCCGTGTGGTTTCTCCGGTTCGTACGCTGGGTGTAACCGGTCGAGGTGGGAGCGGAGCTTTCGTCCCATTAGCAGGACAGGAGTTGGCGGGAGTTTTGTTGGTGATGCTGTGTGGAGTGATATGTTGTAAAAAGAGGATTCAGTTTATTTTCTCTTCGATGTTGTCATAGTCCATTTTCTGTAGCGTCTTTTTGACAAATTGAACGATGCGCTCGGCCCTTCCGTTGGCCGCAGGATGCGCAGGCGATGTCAGTGCATGTCGAATACCGCGGTCCGCCAGGTACTGCTCAAAAGACAGCGTGGTAAATTGGGGCCCGTTGTCGGATACCAGAACGTCTGGTAATCCGCGGGTTGCAAACAGTCTGTCCAGTTTCTTAATGACCGCTTTGGTTGTTGTGTTTTTCATTCGGTGGATTTCGAGGCAGTTTGAGTAGACGTCCATGGTTAACAAAAACGTGTGGCCTTTGGTAGGCCCTGCAAAGTCCAGATGGATACGGGACCAGGGTCCCCGCGGTGTTTCCCATTCGGTTGGGATTGCCTTTGGTGGGGCATTGCTTACTTCTTGGCATTTATGACAAGCTTTGACCCAATTTTCGATTTGCTTGTCAATGCCTGGCCACCACGCGTAGCTTCGTGCGAGGGCTTTCATGCGCACGATGCCGGGGTGGCCATCGTGCAAGGTTCTCAGTACTGCCCGTTGGAGTTGCTCTGGGACAACGACTCTATTGCCCCAGATTATGCAGCCTTTCTGTGAAAACAACTCTGTTTGTCGACTTTTCAATGGGATGAAGTCATCAGGTACTTGGTCCAATGGCTATCCACGTTCCATCCAACTGAGGACTCTTGCTAAGGCGGGGTCGCGTTTTGTTTCTCTCGTGATATCTCGGGCCGTTAATGGCAGTGTACGAAGTGTCTCGATTTGCAACGTTGACACTGTAGGTGTGGGGTCGTCGATGGTCTCTGGAAGCAGTGCTCGGCTCAATGCGTCGGCGTGGGGAATGGCCTTCCCTGGGCGGTATTGCAGCCGATAATTATAAGCAGCCAAGAATTCTGACTAGCGAGTCATTCTGGGAGATAATATAAAGGGGGTTGGCTTATCTCCCGCTATTATTCCCAGCGAAGGTTTGTGGTCAGTCACTATCGTAAAAACCCGGCCGTACATGTACTCATGAAACCTTTTGACAGTAGACACAATGGCAAGGGCTTTTTTATCAATCTGGCTATAATTGCGCTCAGTTTTCGAAAGCGTCTTTGAGAAATAGGCAACAGGGGCTTTGCTACCGTTAGGCAAAACATGGCTCAAAATGGTGCCCACTCCAAAAGGCGATGCATCACACGTGATCGTTAACGGCAAGGTCTTATTGTACTGCATCAGTACAACATCAGAAATCAGTAATTTCTTTACATTTTGAAACACCTGCTCTTCTCTATGTTCCCATACCCAAATGGCTTTCTTGTCCAATAAACGATGTAGGGGTTCAGCGACAGTTGCTTTGTGCGGCAGGAATATATTATAAAAATTGATAAGGCCTAGAAACGCCTGGAGGTTGGCCTTATTCTGGGGTCTGGGAGCGTTTTTGATTGCTCTCAATTTGCTATCGGTAGGATGAATGCCCTGACTGTCAATGAAATACCCTAAAAATTCGACACAATCTGTACACAATTTACACTTATTTTTCTTCACTTGAAGACCTGCATCTTTGAATTTCTGGAGGACCATTCTCAAGCGATCCCGTAAAATTTTTGAAGTAGGGGCAGTGATTAACACATCATCAAAATAGGGGACAACACTCTTAATCCCTTGTAAAAGTCTCTCCATCAAGCTCTGAAAGATCCTCGGGGCTACGCTCACTTTGAATTGGAGCCATGTACATTTAAAGGCACCTCAGTGCGTCACGATCGTCTGTGCCTGTGCTGTTTTTTCATCTACCGGCAGTTGCTGATATGCTTGAGCTAAGTCTAGTTTAGAGAAGACTTTTCCGCCCCCCAGGGAATGGAGAAGGTGCTGCACCACCAGTACCGCATATGCGTTTTGCTGCAGGGCGTGGTTCAGGGTGGCTTGGTAGTCCCCACAAATTCTAATTGATCCATCCGGCTTAATGGGTGTTACGATTGGGGTCTCCCAAGGAGAGTGATCGGTGGGCTCTAACACCCCCTGGGCTATTAGCTTATGAAGCTGCTCGTCAATTTTTGGTTTTAGGGCAAATGGAACCCGACGAGGCTTAAGGTGGATGGGAGCTATTTTTGGATCAAGATTAAATGATATCGGGGTCCCCTTGTACTCGCCTAATTTTTCTGCAAAGACATCCCTAAATTCTTGGACGAGGTTCTCCTCCCAGTCGTTGCTGCCGATTCGGTTAATGCCTGCCACTTCAATGCCCAGTGGCGCGAACCATTGGAGGCCTAACAGGCTAGGCCGGTCTTTGTCGATCACAGTCAGAGGTAAGTACGCCGTACGGTTTTTGAACGAGACCCGGACTCGACTGGATCCTACAACTGGAATTCGATTCCCTTGAGAGACTTTAAGTATAAGTCTTTGGGAACGGAGGTCTTGATGCTGGATAGTAGGGATGAGCTGCTTGAGAGTCTTCCAGGAAACCATCGAGAGAGACGATCCCGAGTCGACTTCCATTTGGCAGGGCTGATTTTCGATGGCAACTTTAACTCGGATTTTCTTGGCATCCAAGGAGGAGGTGTGACCAATAGGGATAGTTTGGTGAGCCTCTTCTCGCTTCGTGGGGCGGTTTAGGGTTCTGTTTCTGCAGGAGTGGTTTACTGTTTCTCGCCTTACAGGACGGTTTCCTGTCGGTTAGTGGTAGTTAGCCCCTTTCGAGGGCTGGCTAGGTCCTAGGAGACTTCTACAGACCCGTCCGATGTGGCCTTGTTTCCCACACTCGTGGCAGAGTGCATCGTGGAATTTGCATTTGGACCGGGGATGGCTGGCCCCACAGCCAGCGCATGGGTGTTGGGACTTCTGGTAATGGTCCCGTTCGGACCGCAGTCAATGGACCTCTTCTTCGTCACTGTCGCCTTTCGCCATCAGCTTACTCTGCACGCCTCGTGCATCTAGTCCCAGAACTATTTGGTCTCTCAAGGCCTCTTCCAGGTCAGCGAACCCGCAGAGGCCTCCCAGGTTTCGGAGGTCCACGACGAAGTCTGCGACGCTCTCTCCTTTCCGCTGGTTTCTTTGATAGAATTCATGCCACCTTACAAGTATTGGCATGGTCGGTGCATAGTGGGCTTTCAGTAGGGGTTTGAGGACGTCCCAGTCCATAGACTTTACTTCTGCCGGTTTTGCTAGTGCCTTGGCCATCTTAAATACAGTCGGCCCGCAATGCGTTAGGAATACCGCCCATTTCTTCCCAGTCGTGGCATCCTTCAAATTGTTGGTTTCCAAGAACATTTGGAAACGATCCATATTGGAGTCCCAGTCTTCTTGCGCTGGGTCGAATGGAGTGGGTGGTATGACGCCGCCGGACATGTTTCCGCTGTTGTGCGTTTCAGCCACCTGCTCGGTTATCTTCTTTGTTGTTCAGTCAGCTCTGATGTCTCCACATCCCATCCTCGTCGCCAGTGTTAAGTACTGAGCATGGGCACGAAAGAATGGAGACGAGCCGGTGAAACGGTGAACTTCAACTCTTTATTTACATGGTGTGACAGCTCAGCTCGATGGCTGCTACAGCCTTTCTTATAAAGGCAACTTATTAACTATTCAACCAATGAAAACCCGGGAGCGCTAGCTCCGTTAACCAATTGGAATGGCTCGTTAATGGCCAATCAGATTCTCCTGAACAGACCAATACGATCTCGCCAGTTAACAGCCATTCAGAAGTGGAGGGCCAGAACCCTGCACCTGACTTCAAGCTCTAGATAACTTTATTATACCTTTATTCATTCACCACAAAAACAGACAAGAATTAATTTTAAAAAAGCTAAACACCAAGAGCACAATTGGTATGTAAATAGGATCTTCTCTATTACTCTACCAATATCCTTCAGCACAGAGTGCTTCCATTGCAGCCGCAAAACTGGCAGAACCAAGTTTTAACGCCCATCCATAAGGCCAAAGAGATGGGGCAGATCTCACCTCAAGTAGCAAAATGTTCCAGTGTTGGGGCCCATGGCAGAAAATGTTACGTTCTGAGCATGGGTGCTAAGAATGGAGACGAGCCGGTGAAACGGTGAACTTCAAAACTCTTTATTAACATGGTGTAACAGCTCGAACTCAATGGCTGCAATGGCCCCCTTTATATAGGCAAGCCATTCAGCATTCAACCAATGAAAACCAGGGAGCGCTAGCTCCGTTTAATCAATGGAAGAGGCTCGTTAATAGCCAACCAGATTCACATGAATGGACCAATCTGATGTCGCTGTTAACGGCCAATCAAAAGTGCAGGGTCAGAACCCTGCACTTTACTTCAAGCTCTTAATAACCTTTATTAACACATTTATTCATTCACAACACCCCTTCCCCCCGGGTTCCATTTAAGGGGTGCTGTTACGTAGTCCTTGAGGTAGGCAGGTTGTTGTGTTGGTCTATTTGATTTTCGTTGTGCACCTGGTATTTGGCTACAGTCTTGTTGAGGTAGGACGTTATCTGGTGAAACGGGTGCCTCTGGATCTGTATTTAAATTTTCGTTGTCGCGAATGTTTTCGACATCTCCTTGAGGCGAGCTCACCCCCATCCCCGATCCTTCTTCACGTGTTGCCACTGCGCTGCCATTTCTTTCATTAAAGATTTGTGCCATTTCAAGTTCATCTTCCTCTATATCTCCTCCCCCCTCAGTTTGGAAATCAGGGGATTCGGAGATCCCTGACTGCAGCCCTGAGCGCAGCTGATCAATATGGCGTTTCCATATTCTATCGTCGCAACATTTCATGCAGTACGATCTGGGGCCGGTTACTTGGATGACAGTTACCTCGACCCACAACGGATCGCCTGAAAGGTTCCTGGTGTAGACCAAGTCGCCGACCTAGAAGTTACAGCATCGGCCGCTGGATCCATGTGGTTTCTCAGGTTCATACGATGGGTGCAGACGGTCGAGGTGGGAGCGGAGCTTCTGCCCCATTAATAACTCGGCGGGAGTTTTGTTGGTGACACTGTGCGGAGTGATATGCTGCAAAAGGAGTATCCGGTTAATCTTGTTTTCAATATCGCCATAGTCCATTTTATGCAAGGTTTTCTTGACGAATTGTACCATGTGCTCGGCCCTTCCGTTGGCCGCAGGATGCACCGGCGAAGTCAGCGCATGGTGAATACCGCGGTCCACCAGGTACTGTTCAAAGGACAGCACGGTAAATTGGGGCCCGTTGTCGGATACCAGAACGTCTGGTAATCCGTGTGCTGTAAATAGTCTGTCTAGTTTCCTGATAACCGCTTCGGTTGTTGTATTCCTCATCTCATGGATTTCAAGCCAGTTCGAGTTGGCATCCACTGTTAAGAAGAATGTGTGGCCTTTGGTAGGTCCCGCAAAGTCCAGATAAATACGGGACCATGGTCCCCTCGGTTTTTCCCATTCGGTTGGGGTTGCCTTCGGTGGGGTGTTGCTTACTTCCTGGCATTTGTGACAAGCTTTGACCCATGTCTCGATCTGCTTGTCGATGCCCGGCCACCACACGTAGCTACGTGCGAGGGCTTTCATGCGCACGATGCTGGGGTGGCCATCATGCAAGGTCCTTCGTACCGCTCGTTGTAGTCGCTCTGTGATAACGACTTTATCACCCCAGATGATGCAGCCCTTCTGGGAAAACAGTTCCGTTTGTCGACTCTTGAATGGGGCGTAGTTGTCAGGTATCGGGTCCAATGGCCATCCGTGCCCGACCCAACTGAGGACTCATGCTAAGATGGGGTCGCGTTTCATTTCCATCGCGATATCTCGGGCTGTTAATGGCGGTGTTCGAAGTGTCTCAATCTGCAACGTTGTCACTGTCAGAGCGGGGTCATCAATGGTCTCCAGAAGTGGTGCACGGCTCAATGCGTCGGCGTGGGGAATGACCTTCCCCGGGGGGTGTTGCAACTTATAATTATATGCAGCCAAGAATTCTGACCAGCGAGTCATTCTGGGGGATAATATATAAGGGGTTGGCTTATCTCCTGCTATTATTCCCAGCAAAGGTTTGTGGTCAGTCACTATAGTAAAGGCTCGGCCGTTCACATACTCATGAAATCTCTTGACAGCAGACACAATAGCAAGGGCTTCTTTATCAATTTGACTGTAATTGCGTTCTGCTTTTGAAAGCGTCTTTGAGAAATAGGCAACAGGGGCTTCACTACCGTTTGGTAAAACGTGGCTCAAAATGGCGCCCACTCTGAAAGGCGATGCATCACACGTGATCATTAAAGGTAAAGTCTCGTTGTACTGCATCAGCACAGCGTCAGAAGTCAATAATTTTTTTACATTTCGAAACGCCTGATCTTCTCTGTGTCCCCATACCCAGATTGCTTTTTTGTCCAACAAACGATGTAGGGGTTCGGCTACGGTTGCTTTGTGAGGCAGAAAAACATTATAAAAATTGATAAGGCCTAGAAACTCCTGGAGGTCGGTCTTATTTCAGGGTTTCGGGGCGTTTTTGATTGCCCTAAGTTTGCTATCGGTGGGGTGAATGCCATGACTATCAATTAAATATCCTAAAAATTCTACACGATCCGTGCACAGTTTACACTTGTTTTTCTTAACTTTAAGACCTGCTTCTTTGAATTTCTGGAGAACCAACCTCAGGCGATCCCTTAATATTTGCGGAGTCGGGGCAGCGATTAACACATCATCAAAATATGGGACAACGCCTTTTATCCCTTGTAATAGTCTTTCCATCAAACTTTGAAAGATTCCTGGGGCTACGCTTACTCCAAATTGGAGTCGGTTAAATTTAAATGCATCTCGGTGCGTAACGATCGTTTGGGCTTCTGCTGTTTTTTTGTCTACTGGCAGTTGTTGGTATGCCTGGGCTAAGTCTAGTTTAGCGAAGACTTTTCTGTCCCCCAGGGAATGGAGGAGGTGCTGCACCACCGGGATCAGATATGCATTTTGTTGAAGGGCGTGGTTCAGGGTGGCTCGGTACTCCCCACAAATTCTTATCGATCNGAGGTCCTCTTCCCAGTCGCTGCTGCAGATTCGGTGAATGCCGGCTACTTCAATTCCAAGTGGAGCGAACCATTGGAGGCCTAACAAGCTCGGCCGATCCCTGTCGATTACAGTCAGGGGTAGGAATGCTGTACGGATCTTGAATGATACCCGGACTCAGCTGGATCCTACGACTGGGATTCGATTCCCTTGATAGTCTTTGAGTATGAGTCTTTGGAATCTGAGGTCTTGCCGCTGGACAGTAGGGATGAGCTGCTTGAGGGTCTTCCAGGAAACCATCGAGAGGGACGATCCTGAATCGACTTCCATCAGGCAGGGCTGGTTTTCGATGGCCACTTTCACTCGGATCTTCTTGGCATCAAGAGATGAGGCGTGACCGATCGTGATAGTTTGGTGAGCCTCTTCTCGCTTCGTGGGGTGGTTTAGGGTTTTGTTTCTGTAGGAGTGGTTGTTCCATTGGTGGTTCATGGGTTCTCGCCTTACAGGACAGCTTCCTGTCAGTTGGCGATAGTTAGCCCCCCTCAAGGGCTGGCTGGGTCCTAGCTTACTTCTACAGACCCATCCGATATGGCTTCGTTTCCCGCACACATGGCAGAGCGCGTCGAGGAATTTACATTCTGATCGGGGGTGGCTTGCCCCACAACCAGCAAATTGGTGCTGAGATCTCTGGCGTTGGTCTCGTTCGGACCGAAGTCGGTGGACCTCTTCTTCATCGCTGTCTGATGACAAATAGAGGTCCTCGTAGTGGGCAGTTAAGAGCTGTCCTTCTGACTTAGGTGAAATTTTGCGGGTCGGTTGGTGAAGCGGGGCGCGGGTGCGGTGCATTCGGGCAGCCAACTTCCTGGTTGCTTCTGCTGCAGTAGCTTCATTAATAGAATCGGCAAGGCTGATGTCGCCTTTCGCCATCAGCTTGCTTTGGATGTGTGGTGCATCTAGGCCCAGAACAATTCTGTCTCTCAGGGCTTCTTTGAGGTCGGCAAACCCACATAGGCCGCCCAGATTCCGGATATCCGCTATGAAATCAGCAACACTTTCACCCTTCTTCTGACTTCTCTGATAAAATTCATGCCTTCTAACGAGCGTTGGCACGATCGGTGCATAGTGGGCCCTCAGTAGGGGTTCGAGGACGTCCCAGTCCATAGACTTTACTTCTGCTGGTTTCGCTAGTGCCTTGGCCATCTTGAATACGGTCGGCCCACAATGAGTTAGGAATACCGCTCGTTTCTTCCCGGTAGTGGCATCCTTCAAATTGTTGATTTCCAGGAACATCTGGAAGTGATCCATATCAGAGTCCCAGTCTTCTTGCGCTGGGTCGAATGGAGCGGGTGGTATGACGCCGCCGGACATGGTTCCGCCGTTGTGCATTTCAGTCACATGCTCGGTTATCGTTCTTCGTTGTTAAGTCAGCTCTGATGTCTCCACATCCCATCCTCGTCGCCAGTGTTATGTTCTGAGGATGGGCGCTAAGAATGGAGACGAGCCGGTGAAACGGTGAACTTCAAAACTCTTTATTAACATGGTATAACAGCTCGAACTCAATGGCTGCAATGGCCCCCTTTATATAGGCAAGCCATTCAGCATTCAACCAATGAAAACCAGGGAGCGCTAGCTCCGTTTAACCAATGGAAGAGGCTCGTTAATAGCCAATCAGATTCACCTGAACGGACCAATCTGATGTCGCTATTAACGGCCAATCAGAAGTGCAGGGCCAGAACCCTGCACTTTACTTCAAGCTCTTAATAACCTTTATTAACACATTTATTCATTCACAACAGAAAAGGTTCTCTTAGACCCCACCAGATGAAATGCTTTGGCTGATGGGGTCCTTCTGCTAAAGCACCTTCTTTGGTGGGTCAATCCTATTTTTAATGTCACAAACATGTTGAAAGAATGTGGAATTTGCCTGGTGCCACTCTATCAAGCATCTTGTTGATTATCCACAGTGTGTTCACTCCAGACTTTAAGAGAGATTAAGAGGGAGTGTAATAGGTTTTTATCACTTCCATTTTTCATTCGCAAGCACTTTTTTCTTTTGAGAGAGACCTCATTTGGGAGGCCAGAGTTGTCACCTCAGCTACTTCCAGTCCTTCTAGGGTTGATAGATTCTTTCCGAATGCATGCATTAATACTGCTCTTTCAAGAAAAGCAAATCCTTTGAAGTGATTTTGAAGCCCAGATATTTCCCAGTTTTATGATACCAACTAGTGCCGAGCGTTAACATCCTCGATAAATTTTGGATTAAAATGCAAATTGCAGAGAGAAAAGAAAAGCATCTTAAAGAATTGGCAGAGACTTGCCAGAAAAATTTGGATCAGCGACTTTTTCTTCTGTCAGTGGGCACCATTGGTACAGTTTCACACAGCATTGCTGAGGTAATTTATCATCCCTCTTTTGTTATTTAAATAAAAACATTGTTTTAAAAATCTCAGGAGGCTTCATGCAAAAACAGAGATTGCATGAGACTCCAACCTAATTTTTAACTCAAAATGTTAAAATGTTTCTCCATTTTTAAAAGGGCTTTGGCTAATCTGACAAAGCCACATGTTCAAAGGCATTTAGAGGAATTAATTTGTGGTGCTGATCTTTGCCATAAAAAAAGACAGAACATTTTAACATTGCTTTTTATTCCCTCCCTGGCTGCTGCAAAACAATGTTTATTGTTCCAGATAATAAAGACGTAGAAGGTAAATGGAAGACTCTTTTATTTTCTCAGAATGCTCCAAAATGACACTGCAGTTTGAAAAGAGGGGCCTTTATTCAGGTCCTGCCAAGGAAGTGTTTTGTTACTTTTTCTAAAATTGACTATTTTTAAAAGAAGGCAGGCTACTTTAATGATGGAAACATCATTAAAATATTGCCCCCCCCCTCCAATGTAGCAGCCTCTTCGAGGAGAGGTTTTCTCACATAACATTCAGAGGTAACCCAGTTGGCAATTGGCATACCGGAGTCCTATTCAAAGCTCATCCTGCACACAGTGGTGGGATTCAAATATTTTTACTACCGGTTCTGTGGCTTGGTGGGCATGGCAGGGGAAGGATACTGTAAAATCTCCAGTCATAGGTAGTATTTTCCAATTCTCCAAACACTCAAAATTTCCACTACTGGTTCTCCAGAACTGGTCAGCACCTGCTGACCGGTTTTCACCTTTTCCCATACCACCTCTGCTGCACACCCATTAAGAAAATACAAATATTTCAAATCTAAATGCAGCATTCTCCAGAATCCTATTCTCAAATCAAAATGCAGACAAAAATGTCATCCTCTTTCCAGATGTTTCCCCTAGCAACCATCCTTTGTCTACTCATGCTTGAGTGTTATGCCTTGGGTGCTTGAGTTTTGAAAAAAATGGGATAACTTTTTCAACATCTTGAAGAGTTTCTTAAAATATTCCTAACCCTTTGGCATTCTTTCTTGCCCTGGACCTCATGCATAAAACATTTATCCAGTCAGCAGCATCAGGCAAAAGGAACAGCCAGATTCCATTGATCAATGTCAGGAGGTAAATTACTGAGTGATTTCTTTAATAACCCTGGTTTTCTATTATTGTGTTCGTAAACAATCAAATATCTTTCAATGCTGCCCAATATGGTTTTACCACACCAGTTTAGATTTGTAAAACAGGACTGCAACACTTTTCATTTAGTTAACTGATAGGGATGGCTTTATTTCCTTATTTATTTACTTCCTCCCTCCCCATTTTTGTTCTGTACTAATTGTTGATATTAAACAATGATTGAAAAATGTCAACGGGGAATCTATGCTTCCCAGCACCAATTTATTTATCACTTATGACAACTAGTATATGCAGCATTTGGGGGAAAAAAAAGTCATTGCACATCGTGAAATAAGGAAATAGTTTATGGAATCAAATGATTTCAGTTGTCAAATCAACTTGGAAGTACGTTGAAGTGCCATTTCAGCATGAATTAAATTAATAATTATTTGAGAAGAGGGTCCTTGGTGTTCTCTGATTTGGTAGTTTTCTTGCAGAAGTTTCATTACCAAACTAGATAGTATTGTCAGTGCTGGAAGGGAGTGGGGTTTGCTCTTATTTTTATTTCCTTATTTTATATATTTAACAAAAAGATGATTAGATTGGATGTTAGTTTCATTACCAAATTTGGTAATTAAACATCTGCAAGAAAACCACCAAGCTTAGAGAAGACCAAGGACCTCACATTTCAACCCTGAGTTACAAACATTCTCTTCTATCCACATTTGAGAATAGCTAGACACCAGGAATGAGATTTCATAAGCAAAATGCTCCTGATCCAATCCCCAGTTTTTCCAATTTGATCTTGAAAAGATATTTACTTTTCAAACTTGGAAAAGCAACTGGTAACAGCTCTTCAGTTTGACAATATTGGCCCATGTTGTCTAATGCCGGGATCTCCAGTCTTGGCAACATTAATACTTGTGGACTTTAACTCTCCAGTCAGCTAACTCCAATTCTTGGAGTTGAAGTCCAGAAGTCTTAAAGTTGCCAAAGATTGGAGACCCCTGGACTAATATAAAGCAACCACTGGAAAACAACTGCTTTATAGATACTAATAGTGCTTAGGACCAGTTGATTTGAAGCTTGATAAAGAATAGCAATAGCACTTAGACTTATAAACTGCTTCATAGTGCTTTACAGCCCACTCTAAGCAGTTTACAGAGTCAGCATATTCCCCCCAACAATCTGGGTCCTCATTTTACTGACCTTGGAAGGATGGAAAGATGAGTCAACCTTGAGCTGGTGAGACCCGAACTGCCAAACTGCTGGCAGCCAAAGTATCCTGCAGTACTTCATTCTAACCACTATGCCATCGCAGCTCATGATGAGAAGTCTCCAAGCAAACAACTAAGTTCAAGAGAGCACTCAGGACTTCACAGTTCAACCTGAGCCTCAGATATTCTCTTCCACTGGAATTTTAAGCAACATTGGGAGATACAACAGATGAAATCACAGCCCTGGTGTATGGATACAGGAGATTGAAATCAGAAAGTATAGAAAAATGAGGGAGGGAAACCAGAGGTGGGATTCAAATTTTTTAACAACCGGTTCTGTGGGCGTGGCTTGGTGGTCATGTGACTGGCTGGGCATGGCCAACTCAAATCACTCACATCGAGGCATGCATCTCCTCTCCTGGCCTCTCGTGACTGCAGGGATGCAGCAACAATTGTAAGTGTGAAAAATGGTCATAAGTCACTTTTTTTCAGTGCCAAAGTAACTTTGAATGGTCACTCCACACAAGCAAAGTACCAGCAAAGGAGGAAAAAAAAACCCAGAGAAGTTCCAGAGACAGGAAGTCTAGTCCTGCCAAGAATGTAATAAGGGTTAATGGAGAGGCAGTTTCTGTAAGCAACACCAGAATATTTCCTTCCTGCCTTCCTTACAGGATTAGGCCAATAATTTCTTCTAACAACCGGTTCTTCGAACTGCTTAGAATGTTAACAACCAGTTCTAACGAATAGGTGTAAACCAGTAGAATCCCACCCCTGAGGGAAACCACTCTTTGTATTATTATTATTTTTTAATCCCAATATTTTGGTGTGATAAGTGTCAACTTACCTTATTGCCTGTTTTCTTATTTGGCACTTGATGTAGTTCTTATTTGGTACTTGATCACAGAAGGCAATATAAAAATCAGTGAAAGATATTTTGATCTGTGAGTGCCACAGCTTGGCAATATATTTATTTAGAGGTGTTTTTTTTTAAAACTCCTGGCGACTGCCAGGATAAGTCCCTACAGCTTAGGAAGGGGTTGTTTTGGAAGTGGCTTGCCTTTGCCTTGTTTTTAGGGCTGAGACTGAGAGTAGTTTTTGCCTAAGTCAGGACTAGGATTCACAGTCTCCCAACCTCTAGCCTGGCACTTTAACCAATACACCAAGCTGGCTCTTAAATATAGCTATTAGAAGCCAGAAATATTTTATTGACAGCCGGGAAAATCACCATAATTTTCATGAATTCAGAAACCAAGTGGCCAATCATTTGTAATTGGAATGGATTTCACTGGTTGTCAGGACTGGGTTAGGATGCTCCAATGGAAGGAAGTTAGAAGGGAGAGAGGGAGGGAAACAAAGAGAGAGACAGAGATAGAGAGAGGGGGGAGGGAGGGAGGGAGAGAAAGAAAAAGACAGACAGACAGACAGAAAGAAAGAAGGAAGGAAGGAAGGAAGGAAGGAACGAAGGAACGAAGGAAGGAACGAAGGAAGGAAAAAGAAAGAAAGAAAGAAAGAAAGAAAGAAAGAAAGAAAGAAAGAAAGAAAGAAAGAAAGAAAGAAAGAAAGAAAGAAAGAAAGAATTTCCCACCCCACCCCACCCCGCTCCCCTCATCCCATCCTGTGGGATCTACATCCATTGTGTAATTTATCTTGCAACATGACAGTTACAAAACATAAATGACAGAAGTGATCTCTCACCTGAATGGTCAGCTTTTGGAGTTTTCTATAGTAACAGGTTTCACAGGTTAAGCATTCTGGTGGGATAACTCTCTTCAGAAATCACACATTGGAGCCCTGGCTTCAATTCCTTTCTCTTCAGGTTTCAATTGTAAAGAAAATATTTCCCCTTACTTGTATGTCCTTTTGACAGCCACTGACATAACCACAGCCATAAAAGTGTATTGACTTTTCTTTAAAAAAAATAAATGAAGGAGAAGGAAGAAAATGGAGGGGACTTTTCTTTTTCACCTCATGGCAATCTACACTGTACAGTTATCAACCTGAAGAGATTCATACATTTTGGTATGTCTGAAAATCAAAGATTTAGACCAAAAAGAATCAAATATTTTTTGATCAGAGGAAAATGTTGCAACTCCTAATTGGTTAAGGGTGACATTTGATCTGATGTTTCCATGGCAGAAATCATATCATGGCACTTAATTAGGAAGATATCAAAAGATCTATACCTGAGGCAAGAGAAGTGGAGATTGTGACAAAGGAAAGATTAAGAAATTTTCCTGACTTGGAATGCATATTGACTCATCCAGTCAGCATTTCCTAATAATTTCATTCAATGTATGCTATCACAAACATAACACCTTAGAAAGAGAATTCATACCTAGACAAATAAAACACCATTGGGGTTTTTTTTATTTCTCTATCTTTACAGTGTTGTGATTCATCATCCATTCTATTATGTTATAGAACATGCCATTTTTCTTAAAATGATTTGATAAAGTGTCTCTTTTCTGGACAGGCTGTGTTATTATTAGTAGTATTCACAAAGAACTATTTTGCAACAGGTCTTCAGAATACACACACACACACACACATATATGTTTTCTGAGGTTCTTGAGGGTATTTGTATGTGGATCTTTGGTTATTCGGGTTTTCTCCCCCGTAAAATTGGAAGTATCTAGGCAACATTTCGATGAAGTCTCATTTATCATCTTCAGGCTTGTGTCTTCGACTCTATGCTTCTCGGAGTAATGTGAGCTTGCAGCTGTTTCTTCCTTTTAACTACTAGTGGGGGTGTGACTTGATTGGGTGGGGGCTTGGCTGTGTTCTGATTGGGTGGGGTGTGTTCT
>BHEV01039136.1:0-49137 GCA_004319985.1 Emydocephalus ijimae | reverse complement strand
TTTTCGCAGGTACTTACATGTATGGTATTCAGCTTTGTTCGGGTATTTTCCCACGTCATTATAGTTGTGCTTTTAAAGTTGCTGAAACGTTGCTACAACTTTAAAAGCACAACTATAATGACATGGGAAAATACCCGAACAAAGCTGAATACCATATCTGAGCAGAGGTGACTGTTTTCTCACAGAATTCTACTTCTACCATGTCCTCCTTTATCTTAAGTCCTATGGCCCCATACTTTTCTATGTAGAGGAGCTGCCCTAGCTTCTTAATAAAATTGGATACTGATTTCTATACCTTTTAAACTCTATGGTATCTTCTTGACTTGATATTCCAAGTGTAGTTGAACCATAAACATCTATGTGGAATATGCTGTATCCCCTTGAATTTTAGATTCATGTCTTAGTCAGGCCATGGATATAGGAAAATCCTGCATCTGTGACTTTTTAAAAAATTAAGTTAATTGATGGTGCTTTGTAGTAGATTAGATTTTATTCATTTATTTTATACCTTGAAAAGAATGAATCTTAAAGGCACGTCATTGTGACCAATGGGCAGAGAGACATGTATAAGCAATGAGAAATACAATATATGCAAATATGAGAAGCCAGAAGCAATTGATTTCTACAGGGTTGCCTTCATCATTAATATTTTAATTCCTTTGTTGAAAAGCTTTATGAAAGTAGTTACTGTCTTGTGTCATCCTGGATAAATGAAACAGGCTTCATCTATTTGACAAGGAAGCTTAGTTTTTATGTCCTGCTTAAATCCTATCCACTGCATTCAAGAGTCATTATAAAATTAATCTTCAGGTCTGTTGTTTATGGAAGCAAGTATTTTCTTATAAGATACTGATAGTGGTGACAGCTTTCATGATTCACAATTCCCTAAATAACAGGAAAACAAATGAAGAAAGTAGCAGAGATACTAAAGATGAAATCAAACATAATCAACAAGCCTCTGTGTATTTTATTTATCTAGGTTTGTAAATAAAGAGAAAGGTTTGCAGTCAAGCTAACATTTTTATCTGATTGAAAGAAAATGTGAGCTTTTCCCATTGTTTTTAAACTGATAGTGTTAATTTATAGAGAAATTCCCATTACTGAGTTGTCTTAAGCTTTTATTCCCATCGTATTTCAGTTATACGCGCATACTCTCTAATGATCCTTTACAAGGTACAGAAGCAGAAGCTCACCATCTGCTCTCCAGCTTTGGGTTTTGTTCTTAGAGTTCAATTTGAAGTAAATTATTGGAAAATAAAGAAACAAATCCCAGATAGGAGCTGACCCCCTGCAGCCTTAATCCACAGAAAAATAAGACAGGTCTCTCTGGGCTTCTTAAGTGTGATTAGTTGGATCATAATTAAAGAAATTATGAAGATACATCATGCATGCATACATACATACATGCAAGGAAGGTACACTACTACCTTCAGAATTCATTGAAAACAGACTAATTTTTAACTTTTCATTTGTCAAGGAGTCTACTGTTAATAATTTATAACAGTGCCCACTTTTTAATTAAATAAAGGAAACAGGGTTTATGTAAATCAAGAAATAGCTTCACAGAACACAACCAAAAACCAGAGGGAAGAGTGCTTTTTTTCTTACCGTTTCTTACTTTTTTACAAACTGCTGAAAAATACATGTTTATCAGATAACAATAACTCAACACTTTTTTCAAGATTTTCAAGGTAATCTAGAGAAGGTTAGTGGTAGAATATTAACTATTTCTGTTCTCACAATAGCTCTACACTACTGAGGACATGGGTGTGTTAGACTGAAAAGGCATCATTGCAGTTTGGATGTAATGATATGGATGTTGCTGGGCTAGACTGAGTGACAGTAGGCTGGTTCATACATAACACCAAATGAGGATTTTTAAATCATAGTTTCTTTGAACCAAACATAGTTGCCCAGTTCATACATAACACTAAACCATAATGGATATATGAACAACAAACTCGCAATATAGCTTAGCACTGTGGGTGAGCTGCTCTGAAATCTGGCCCACAAAGATTTAACTTCTATCCTCAGCATCATAGTGATGCTTAGTTAACAATGTAATTAAATTAATTACATCAAATTATTATCCTTAATTATAGATGGAGATTGCTTTACAGATTAGGGCTAGATCTACTATGCTTATGGGATAGCCGTCCCCCAAATATAGCACTGGTGTTCTGTTTTGATGAATCACTTGTGGGTTTTTTTAGTCACAGAAGAAGATCTTCTAAAAGAATGTTGTTATCTATCCAAAGCTGCAGCAAAAATATCACTTATTTCTTTTTGAAGTAGTTATCTCGTGAAGAGGGGGAGAAAGGTACAAACATTCTTAATTCATAAATCTATATTTATTTTTATCTATTAATTTACAAATAAGGGAGGTTACCTTTAGAATTGATTGATGAACAGTAATTACTTATTTTTACTATTGTAATGGAGACACACGCCACAGGATGTACCTGCAGAATCTGATGTTTATGTTAAAAAGACAAATGCAACATTGCATCATCAGAATAGCAGCTTCCACCCCTTTGATTCATTCAAACAACCTTATAATGCACATATAAAAAGGGTGAAGCTTATTTTAGGATGATGCAATGCTACTTTGTCTTTTGTTTCCTCTCCTTTGCAGATGTCTCTGATTCCTTTCTCTTCATCTATGGTAAAGTTACATGGAAAGATACATTTCAATTTGTATTTCCAGGAAGAAAGTCTTGTTGAATAGTGGCTTTAAAATAACCCCAAACATGGTATTTATATACATGCAATATTAACATTAAATCAATATTAAATCGTATTTTGTTTTGGACTAGTTTTATGCATTCTATTAAGCCAATATTTGCTTAACCATGGTTTGCTGAATATGCCACAATTAACTGATATTACTAAATTCATTGACATAGAATCCAAAGAAAAGGCATGATGCCTTAGCATGTGATCTGAACCTATCCATTTACTGGAGCAAAGGTGTGAATGTTCCTTCTAAGTTTATCCCAGCCCCAACATTGCCCCTCATTTCCTGAAAACTGGAAGTTAATTGTTGCATCCATAAAGACTGGCTTACAAATCTGACAAATTTCTGTTCAAGAGTTAATAAGAAGAATAATTTCATGATTAACAATGATGGTTGTGGAAGAAATGAAAAATAATTGCTAGTTAATTCCATTGGCATTTATGTCAAGATGTCACACAATCATTGTCACTATCTTGACTTTTTTGGCCAACAGTAAAACTGTTGGAACTTTTCCAACAATGAGATAAGTATACTATGTATTTTTTAAATCTATGTATAAAGGTGTAGGGGTGTGTTTGTGTATTCAACTTCTTCCCTCAAGATGACACCATGGGGCATTGGACGCCAAAATACACAAAGACAGTTTTCCCCCATGCTATCATTGTGCTAAACAAGTAATTCCACAACACTGTTTTATGCCCTGGGATGTCAAATCATGTAGAAGGGCTGTATTATTATTACTACTATCTTTCTCATCTTTTCCATTACCTATTTCCTGAGCTTCTTATGACTATAGCTTTGTTGTTTGTATCTCATGATTTATGTTGATTGTTTTTATGAGTACTCTATTATGATTTATGTTGATTGATTATTTAATATCCTATGACTGAGTGTTGTACCTTATGATTTATGATGATTTTTTTATGATCATTATTTATCAATTGCTGCATGTATGTATGCTGAGAGCTTATACACTGGAGACAAATTCCTTATATGTCCAATCATATCTGACCAATAAAAAATTCTATTCTAGTCTATGTATATTTTGAATCATAGTATCACATGTGCCCTATGGGTCTGAATAGGAAATGAGATGCAAAAGCTACAGTGAATTCTGAGGACAATCTTAGTATCCCTCTGCTAAAGAATGGGAGTGCTGCCAAAATGTGTTTCTACTTTCCTTTGTTAAGCCTGAAGCCAGGTTATTAAGCAGAGAAGGAAGGAAACAAAAACAAAGTAAGTTCTGATCAGTGTACTATTTTGTCTGCAAAGCTTGATCAAGTTGTACAAAAAGGGTACCTCTGTCCCAAGTAGTTTACAATCTCTTGGCAAGTCCAATACTCTCTTTGAAATGTTGGGTGAGATCATCCGTCAATATGGACTGAGATAACATCAATATGCAGATGATACTCAGCTGTATGTCTCAGCTTGTGGTGAGTTGAGCAATGCTGTGTCCTCCCTCTTGCAGTATCTGTAGGCTGTTAGGGCTGGATGGGGAGCAATGGGTTGAAACTGAACCTTGGCAAGACTGAGTGGCTTTGTGTTTGGGAATTTTTGGCCCATGGAGAATTGCCATCTTTGGTCTTGGATGGGGTGGCACTGCCCCAAACAGAGCCTGTGCATATTCTGGGGGTTCTCATGGACTCGCAACTCCTGCTCAAAGAGCAGGTGGCAGTCGTGGCCACAACTGTGGGTTGTGCACCAACTATGCCTTTCCCTGAACCAACAATCCCTACTCATGGTCACTCATGCCCTAGTCACCTCCTGTCTTGACTATTGCAACATGGTCTACATGGGGCTGCCCCTGAAAAGCATCTGGAAGCTCCAGTTGCATCAAAATACAGAAGCCTGCATGGTTTTGTGAAGAGCTCAGAGTGCAAATGTATCACTTCTCCTGTGGGAACCATTGATTGCCTATTTGCTTCTGGGTGCAATTCAAGGTGCTGGTTGTCACCTTTAAAGCTCTTTGTGGCTGGGGACCAGGTTATCTGAGGGACTGTCTCTTGCTGGTCACATCTACCTGACCCACCAGAGTGGAGGTGTGAGGAATGCTGCAGGTCCCATTCCCTAATGAGATACATCTGGTGGGATCCAGAAGAAGGCCCTTTTCCATGTTGGTCCCCTTTCTCTGGAACAAGATCCCACCAGAGATTAAACTGGCCCCCCATTCTAACACTTTTTCAGAAGGCCCTGAAGGTGTGGTTTTGACAGTGGGCCTGGGGAACCCAGTGGGGGATGGAGCCCATTAAATAGCTATTATGAATGTGTGTCATCACCTCAGTGGGTGGGAGAATGGGGGTTATTGTATTATTATTTTATTATTATTATTTTTATTTCCTTTATGTAGTGTTTTTATATCCTTGGAAGCCACCTTGAGTCACCATGTACGAGTAGGCAGCGAAATATGTTTAATAAATAAATAAAAATAAAAATGAAACCCCCCCCAAACCTACAGAATAGCCCATGTGCAGAAGATGAGGCCACTCTGTCCTGTAGAGTTTAACAGATGACAGTAAGGCTGCCATTTCTCAGCTGTAAAAATGGGGAACATTACTATATGGCAACAAAGATATAGCCATCTGATAGCCAGATCTGGGAGTTTTAATAACAGTGTAAAGATCAGAGAACTAAGTAAGTGACTGAAAAGAAAAGAGTGGAGGCTGAGGCTTGAGCAACAAAGAAAGAATAAAGATGATGTTGTTATCTATGATCGATCTTCACTTTAATTAATGAAGAGGACCAGAATCTTCACAATAGGGCAGGTTATAGGAATGGGGTAGAAGGAAGAGAGAGGGAAACCAGGCATATAGGCAGAAAACTTTACAAATAGGGCTCCTAAAACAGTTGTGCAGTTACCTGTTCACCTCTCTACAGATCCTTCAAGCTTGATGAAATACCCAGGTCGAAGGCCAACAGAGGGCAAAGGCCAATGGAAGTGAAATGTATGCATAGAACCACTGAGCTCTTCTTTGCTGTGTCATGAAGACAAATGGCAATTTGAAAAAAATTTCCACCTTCAAATGAAGCAGCATTCAAGGAGGGAAGGGACAAGAAGGTTGTTCTCCTGGCTCCCAGTTTCCTAATGAGCTGAAGGCCTCATTGCTTCCAATCCTGATATTTTCAAACTACCCCAAATCATCACCATGACAAAATAAATTCATTCCTAAAGGGGGAACAGATGGAAATTCTCCTTTCAGGTATACAGTTCATTAGGTGTGGCCAATAATTAAAAAAAATCAATATGAAGAGCTGTAACAATGAACAGACACAGTCTCTAAGAATTATTAGGAAGTGTGGGAGACATGGCAGCATATGGCCCTCCCCAATTCAATTGGCCATTGGGACTCATGACCTGCAAAGTTTTGGAGCATGAAATCTACTAAGCTTGGAGGCAAGGCTGAATCTTTAGTAGAAGTACATACTATAAGGCTCAGCTGAATTCTATTGTCTAATGACAGGTCCTGTTTTTTCCTTCATGTTAAAAAAACCAGGCTGCAAAAACACTGATAACCACTAGATGGTAGCATTCTGAATAACTAGGTTACCAATGGTCTAGGTCAGGGATCGCCAACCTTATGGATCTCAGAGACCACCAAACTCATAATTTTAAATCCTGCAGACCAGAGACCCCGGGAAAATCCCCCCCAAAATCTGCAGGAAAATTCCCCACCCCATTTTCCTGTTGATCGATCATCCTTTATTTGGGATTGCAGGATACTGTCTCCAGCTCCGTTCTCAGGAGGAGAGAGAGAAAGACTGAGACTGAGACTTCTGGCTTTATGCAAGGAAAGCAGCAGAAGTCCTTCTTGCTCTCCCCCAAACTTTGATAGAAATGAGTCTTTGTGAGACTTGTCACACCGGCACAGCCTCTTGGAGCAGAATGCCTTGCAGGATCCCAGACTCATTTCTGCCGGAGTTTGGAAGAGAGAAAAAAAGAATTTTGCTGCTTTTCTTGTGTGCAGCCAAAAGCAGAAGAAGAAAGCAGCGGAAAGAAGCAGCCCGGTGGCCAGGCGAGGCGCATGGGGAGAGTGGGGCAAGTTTCCCCCCTCCCCTCACTACCTCATCTTATTCACAATGCAAGCATTGTAATCCTTGTTGTTTTGGGGGGTGCTTTAGGGGTGATATTTCTCTGTGAACCACCCAAAATTTTTCACAGACCACCAGTGGTCCCTGGCCCATGGATTGGTGACCACTGGTCTAGATGTTTGCAGCCCAGATCTAATAATCTTATAGTTGACTAAGTGTGGCTCCATGCAGCTTATTCTACTCTCTCCAATTTCAAACCCTCACATACCTCATAGAAGTTCTCTTCACTAATACAAAGGAATATCCAGTGCAAGGATTTAATTGCAGTGCACTCCCAAGGCACCAAAGTGCTTATTTAGCAGTTAAAGCGGAAACAGATATATTAACCTGTGCCAAGTGGAAATGTAAAGCTCAATTAACTGCTTTTCTTGTCTCTGGAACTAAATGGCACGGCAAATACTAATGGAATTATATGCCCTGTACACTTGCCTTTTAGCTAGAAATCTATTTACAAACCCGTGCTAGGGAAAACCTTTGCAATGAGAATCATGAGGCAAACTACAAGGTGATGTTTTAGGAGTGCTGTTTTTTCCCTTGGAGTTTCTACACTTTAGGTTCACAGCCACAGTTCCTTGTGGCTAAAGGTCAGAGACCCGGATTCTGATTGTAAAGAACTGAAGTCAAAATATGCTTTCTCTAAATCTCTCTGTCTTGCATACATTCCTTTCAACAGTTTTCTCAAAAGCAGAATTGTTGCTGGTACAACTGGGAGAAAAAGAAAAGTGTTGTGAATGCATAAAGGTTAAATAAAGTTATCTTGAGCTTGGAGCTAAGTGCAGGGTTCTGGCCCTGCACTTCTGATTGGCTGTTAATGGCAGGATCTGATTGGCCCGTTCAGGGAAATCGGATTGGCCATTAACGGAGCATTCGTATTGGTTAACGGAGCTAGCGCTCCTGGGTTGTTATTGGTTAAATAGTTATTGGGTTGCCTATATAAGGAAGGCTATCGCAGCCGTCCAGTTCGAGCTGACACACCATGTAAATAAAGAGTTGAAGTTCACCGTTTCACCGGCTCGTCTCCATTCTTTCTCGCCCATGCTTCAAACTTAACACTGGCGACGAAGGTGGGATGTGGAGACGACAGAGCTAACTGAACAAAGAAGAAGAAGCCAAGCACGTGACTGACGACGCACAATGCTGGAACCATGTCCAGCGGCGTCATACCACCCGCTCCGTTCGACCCAGCGCCAGAGGACTGGGAGTCCTACATGGATCATTTCCAAATGTTTTTGGAAACTAACAATTTGAAGGATGCCTCAACCGGGAAGAAACGGGCGGTATTCCTAACGCATTGCGGACCAACCGTATTTAAGATGGCTAAAGCACTAGCCAAGCCAGCTGAAGTGAAGACTATGGACTGGGACGTCCTCGAACCCCTACTAAGAGCTCATTATGCACCAACCGTGCCCACGTTCGTAAGATGGCACGAGTTCTACCAAAGAAACCAGCAAAAAGGAGAAAGCGTCGCCGATTTCATCGTAGACCTCCGAAACCTGGGAGGCCTCTGCGGGTTCACCAATCTGGAAGAGGCGTGAGAGATAGAATAGTCCTGGGATTAGATGCACCAGGCGTGCAAAGCAAGCTGATGGCGAAAGGCGACATCAACATTGCTGATGCCATTGCTGATGCTACTGCAGCAGAAGTAACCAGGAAGTCGGCTGCCCAACTGCGCCACAACCGCACTCCGGCACACCAACCAACAGGCGACATTTCACCCAAGTCAGAAGGACAGCTTTTGATGACCCACCACAAGGACCTCTCTTCGTCGTCAGACAGCGACAAAGAAGAGGTCCATCAACTACGATCCGATCGGGACCACTACCCAAAGTCCCTACACCCATGCGCCCGCTGCGGGGCCAACCATTCCAGGTCCGAATGCCAATTCCGCGATGCACTCTGTCATTAGTGTGGAAAGAGAGGCCACATCGGACAGGTCTGCTGAAGCTTACAGGGACCCGGCCTCGAAGGGGGCTAACTATCACCAATCGACAGGAAACCATCCTGTAAGGCGAGAACCAGTAAACCACTCCTACAGAAACCAAACCTTGAATTGCCCTACGAAGCGAGAAGAGGCTCACCAAACTATCACTATCGGTCACGCCTCTTCCTTGGATGCCAAGAAAATCCGAATTACAGTGGCCATTGAAAATCAGCCTTGCCAAATGGAAGTCAACTCGGGATCGTCTCTCTCGATGGTTTCCTGGAGGACCCTCAAACAACTCATCCCTACTCTCCGGCGCCAAGACCTCCGTTTCCAAAGACTTATCCTTAAAGACTATCAAGGGAATCGGATTCCAGTCGTTGGATCCAGCTGAGTCCGGGTCTCAGTCAAGAACCGCACAGCGTACTTACCTCTGACTGTGATCGACAAAGATCGGCCTGGCCTACTAGGCCTCCAATGGTTTGCGCCACTTGGCATTGAAGTGGCAGGCATTAACCAAATCAGCGGCAGTGACTGGGAGGAGGACCTCATCCATGAATTCAGGGATGTCTTCGCGGAAAAACTAGGCGAGTAAAAGGGGACCCCGATATCGTTCAGCCTTAATCCAAAAATAGCTCCCATCCGCCTTCAGCCCCGTCGAGTTCTGTTCGCCTTAAAGCCGAAAATTGACAAACAGCTCGATAAGTTAATAGCTCAAGGGGTGCTAGAGCCAACCGATTACTCTCCCTGGGAGACCCCAATCATAACCCCAATTAAGCCGGATGGTTCGATTAGAATTTGTGGGGACTACCGGGCCACTCTGAACCACGCCCTGCAGCAAAATGCATGTCCGGTGCCGGTGGTGCAGCATCTCCTCCATTCCCTGGGGGGCGGAAAAGTCTTCGCTAAACTAGACTTAGCTCAGGCATATCAGCAACTACCTGTTGATGAAAAGACGGCACAGGCACAGACGATTGTGACACACCGAGGTGCCTTTAAATGCACCCGGCTCCAGTTCGGAGTCAGTGTAGCCCCGGGGATCTTTCAGAGCCTTATGGAGAGGCTACTACAAGGGATTAAAGGCGTGGTCCCCTACTTTGACGATGTATTAATTGCTGCACCTACCAAGAAAATCTTACGGGATCGTTTAAAATTAGTTCTACAGAAATTCCAAGATGTCGGTCTTAAAGTAAAAAAGAATAAGTGTAAACTGTGTACAGATCGTGTCGAATTTTCAGGGTATTCACCCTACCGACAGTAAAGTAAGAGCAATAAAAAAATGCTCCCAGACCTCAGAACAAGGCCGATCTCCAGGCATTCCTAGGCCTTATCAACTTTTATAACGTATTTCTACCGCACAAAGCAACTGTCGCTGAACCTTTACATCGTTTACTGGACAAAAAAGCAATTTGGGTATGGGGTCATAGAGAAGAACTGGCGTTCCGTAATGTAAAAAAACTACTGACTTCTGACGCTGTACTCATGCAGTTTAACTTTGCTGTTAAACATCACATGCGATGCTTCGCCTTTCGGAGTGGGCGCCATATTGAGCCATGTACTGCCTAATGGTTGCGAAGCCCCTGTTGCATATTTTTCAAAGACGCTTTCAAAAACCGAGTGAAATTATAGCCAAATCGATAAAGAAGCCCTCGCGATTGTGTTGCTGGTCAGAATTCTTGGCTGCTTATAATTATCGGCTGCAATACCGCCCGGGGAAAGCCATTCCCCATGCCAACACATTGAGCCGAGCACCGCTTCCAGAGACTCTCGACGACCCCGCGCCAACCGTAACCACGTTACAGTTCGAGACACTCCACACACTGCCATTAACCACCCGTGATATCGCGAGAGAAACAAGACGTGACCCCACTTTAGCGTGAGTCCTAAGTTGGGTGTAACGCGGATGGCCATTGGACCAGATACCAGATGACTTTGCACCATTCAAAACTCGACAAATGGAGTTATTCTCACAAAAGGGCTGTATCATCTGGGGTGATAGAGTCGTTATTCCAGAGCGACTCCAACAAGCAGTACTGAGAACCTTGCACGATGGTCACCCCGGTATCGTGCGAATGAAAGTCCTCGCACGAAGCTACGCATGGTGGCCGGGCATCGACAAGCAAATCGAGACTTGGGTCAAAGCTTGTCATCGATGCCAAGAAGTGAGCAACGCCTCACCAAAGGCAATTCCAACCGAATGGGAGACACCACGGGTACCCTGGTCCCGTATTCACCTGGACTTTGCTGGGCCGACCTAAGGCCACACCTTTTTACTAACCGTCGACGCCTAGTCGAATTGGCTCGAGATTCACCGCATGATGAACACGACTACAGAAGCGGTCATCAAGAGATTGGAAAGACTGTTTGCAACTCACGGATTACCAGACGTTCTGGTATCCGACAACGGGCCCCAATTTACTGCACTATCCTTCGAGCAGTACCTGGCTGACCGCAGTATCCGACATGTGCTCACTTCGCCTGCACACCCGGAGACCAATGGCAGGGCTGAGCGCATGGTCCAATTTGTTAAGAAAACTTTACAGAAATTAGAATACGACAACATCGATGAGAAAATCAACTGAATCCTTTTTCTACAGCACATCACACCTCACAGCATCACCAACAAAACTTATGGGACGGAAGCTCCACTCCCACCTGGACCGGTAACACCCAGCTTATGAACCGGAAAAATCACTCGGATCCAGCGGCCGATGCCGTACCTTCCAGGTAGGCGATTTGGTGTACACTAAAAACCTATCGGGCGATCCTCTGTGGGTAGAAGCGACAGTAATCCGAGTAACCGGCCCAAGATCCTATCTTGTACAGTGCCCTGACGATAGACTATGGAAGCGCCATATCGATCAATTACGATCATGGCTCCGGTCAGGCACTTCTGAACTCCCTTATGACCAAACTGAGGGGGGGGGGAGATACAGAAGAAGACGAATTTCAACAAGAGGAAAACCCGTTCGAAGGGAACGATAGCGGAATAGAGACACGGGAACTGAAATGAGGGATGGGAGTAAGTCCACCTCAGGGAGTTGCCGAAGTTATTGGTGACAATGGAAACACGAACTCTGAACCAGAGGCAACCCCTTCACCAAACAACGATCTACCTCAGCGAGATTGCAGCCAAATGCAAAACGCGCAGCGAAAATCAAACATACTAATAAAGCAACCGTCCTACCTTAAGGACTATGTGACCGCGCCCTGTAAACAGAAGCCAGGGGGAAGGGGTGTTGTGAATGCATAAAGGTTAAATAAAGTTATCTTGAGCTTGCAGTTAAGTGCAGGGTTCTGGCCCTGCACTTCTGATTGGCTGTTAATGGCAGGATCTGATTGGCCTGTTCAGGGGAATCTGATTGGCCATTAACGGAGCATTCGTATTGGTTAACGGAGCTAGCGCTCCTGGGTTGTTATTGGTTAAATAGTTATTGGGTTGCCTATATAAGGAAGGCTATCGCAGCCGTCCAGTTCGAGCTGTCACACCATGTAAATAAAGAGTTGAAGTTCACCGTTTCACCAGCTCATCTCCATTCTTTCTCGCCCATGCTTCAAACTTAACAAAAAGTCTGTGCTGGATGGAGAGAAGAATGGCTCTTTATTTTCCTGGTTATTTTAAGAACTGAGACCATAAAGGATGTGGCAAAAGTGGGCATCTGCCATTTGTTAGTGTGTGTGAGACATCCAATGGTCTGCTACATGTGACCTCCCCAACAAACAAGAAATATGGAACAGCTGAGATATTGTTTTTTTTAAATAAAATAAGTTGATTGTGGTAGTGAGGAAAGGAAAAAGAAGGCCTTGCCCTTCTGTGATAGGCAAAGTTCTTTCCTTTTGTGGATTCAAATTTCCTGGCTGGGAAAAAGGCAAAATGATTTGGTCAGCTGCGTTGAAAGTCAGAATCAGTTTATTAATAGGAAGGCAGGTAAGAAATCTCACAGCATTCCTAGGTTTAATCTAATCTTGTGAGTAGAGAAACTCCTTTTTTATACCCTTCAGATCCTTTGATTTTGTAAGTGTAACTTACAAAAAAGATTTTAAAGATTTTGTAACTCTGAAGTCTTTGATTTGTGTGTGTGTGTGTATGATGAGTTCCTGTCTTTTGATATTGGGATCTCTTCCTGGGATCTTGGTAATTGTTTTATAGTAGCTGTTTGCTGCATTAGGTTGCAATAGCCTGAGTTTCCTGTTACGCCTTTTGATTTGCTTTTCACAAGTTTTTTATAGCTTGCTATCTATTTGATTTCTATGGGAAAGGATCTTATCTAGTTTGTAGGGTTTTCTCCCTCTGTATCTCATGCCTGTAATTTTCTCCTTCCTTTGTTGTGAAAAGTAAACTGGCTCCAGCTATTTTAATAGCCCCACTTGACAAAGGGTGGGGGCTGTTTTCTTAGAAGAGGGGGGAATCTTCCAACAGTAGAATAAGTTTTGGTAGAAACTATGTACAGGGTTATAAGATTTTTTCCTGTTGTAATAGTAATTGAGAAGACTGAATCAAGATGTATTCTATGGGCTTAATATTTATAAAGAACAAAATGATCATGTTGTGTACTCGTGGACATCTTTACAAACCATTTTTTATCTTTAGTAATGCATTGGGATGCTGCACTATCAACAACCCATAAATCATGGTTTACAGTTGAATTGCTAGACATAGCTAAACTAACATTCTTCTTGGACTTCTGGTGATTACCAGTATTCTGTTGTTTTCCCTTCTTACAGAATCTAGCTATATATCCCCTAGCCCCACAAGAAAAACATTTCCTAACAGTAGAGACAGTTGAAGACAAATTCTCTTCTTGTGGTTTTTCCTTCCTCAGCTGGTCCCTATCCAGCCATCTTCTTGCTTCTTCTAACAACCTTCCGGTTATGTAAGTCAATGTCAGTTCATCTCTGGGCAGGACTTCCAGTAAAGATATATAATCATCATAACTTTCATCCAATGAGGAAAGAATGATGTAAACTTGATGCAGCTCTGAAAATATCAGTTCTTTTTCATGTAGCTCTTGAAAAGTTCTTTTCATGAAGTTCAAATGAGCTAACATATCTCCACCTTTCAGAAGATTTGTTCTAAACAGTTTACGTGTAAGATGTATGTGTTGACCTACACTGTCATGAACATAAATCCTCTTCAAATTCTCCCAACACCTAGCAGCAGATTCTTCTCCACGAATATGGACTAGCTGCTGGTCCCTCAGTGTTAGTCCAATTATACAAAGAGCTCATTCATTGTTCTGTTTAAAGTCAGCAAGCTTCTTGGCATCGTCCTCATTAGCTGAATCCCAAGCATTTACATCTGGTGGATTTTGAACTACAGTCCATAAACCTTCTCTACGCAGAAGTAGACTGCACTTCATAGACCAGGAAACATAGTTTGTTCCATCCAACCGGATTATCAGTGATAGACTTGTTGAAGTGTCTTGTGCCATTTTTTTACCAGGATAGTAACCCACAATTAAACAGTAAACTGTCTGTATACAGTACTGTGCATTCACACTAACTGTCAGTTATCTGAGCCTGGTATGGCCTGAGCCCATAACCAGTGTTGAGGAAATTCCCTATTAGGAGAATGAGCGCATACAGGGAGACGTAGTGAGAGAAGTGTTTGAATAATACACACACAGCACACAGATACACTGTACAGTTAATGTAGGTTTTTACTTTCAATAAATGTTTAAGCACAGTCCAAACAAGCAGTCCAAATCATTCACAGATAAATCAGTCAGTGTTCATTTCAGGGATAATTCCAATATCAAAGCCCAGTATCAAAAACAGTTCAGTAACAGACTTACATCAACAACCAGTAACAGTCATTTAGGAGAAGAATGGAGGAAAATGGCAATACTCTCCAACAGAAGGAAACAGAGACTCACTCACTTCTTCTGAGACTTCCTCAAAACAACCCAGGCTCCAACTTATGGCCGTTTGAGTAACCACACCCAATTACAATTTTAGCATGCTCTTAAAGACATAGCAATAAAATGTCTATCCTGGTCTATATATTTCCAACCCAAATAGCTGTTAGGTGATTTACATTCCTAAGAGTAACACCCAGAAACTTAAAACTGGTCACTTGCTTCACTCGGTCTCCATTGATAAGCAAGGATTGGATGTCTGATCTGTTCCTTCTATAGTCCACTATAGTCCTTGGTCTTATTGGTGTTGATGACCAAGTTATTGTCTCCACACCACGAAAGCAACCGGTCCACATTAAATAAATAGTTCCATTAAAATAAGCCATGCTATTCACGATGTATATTACGATGTATATCTTCTCTCAGGGCCCTTGCCTACAGAAAAGGATCTACCCAAAATATACATTTGGCTCCCATCCTGATGATATTATGAAGTTGATTGGAAACCTGGTAATGGGTCCCGGTGGAAGACAAGTACCAAGCCTCAGCAGAATTCTTCATTAAGCATTTATGTTCTTCCAGAGATGTGTGATCTATCTTCTTATTGTCAACGTTTTCCTGCTTTTAAAATTGAAAGCTGCCCAGTCTTGAGGAGCTGGGTGATCTCTAAACTGTATAAATGAAAATAAAAATACTAAAGTAAATAAATATGTGAAACCATACAGCATGATTTGCAGGCAACTGTGCTAAATCAAAACTAAACAAACATTTTTAAGTAGGTCTGTGGGTCTCAAATAGAAGAGGTTTGAGATCTTTTTTCTGCCAGCACAGAATGCAGAACATGAAAAAAACAATGGAATATATATATTCAATTTGGAAACTGGAAATGAAATGAACACACACACACACACACACACACATACACAGACACACACACACACACACACACACACACTTCATTTCCAACTCTATGACTATATGGAAGAGATGTGTGAATCAACTGGTAATTTTTGTAAGAATCTGCAACAGCCACCATTTCCCTCTTACCTCACTTGAATGAATGTTTCTTGATGGGAAGAATGTAGCTGTTACATTGAATCCTGGTTTAGGTCATAAACTGGCAAGAAGAAAATAAGTCATTTCAAATAATTCTCCAAAAGATTCTGTTAAAAGAAGTACATGAGATTGGAAAGAAACTGTGTGTGCATTTTTATTCATTGTAATGGATAGGGAGCCATCTGCTGGTTTATTTCAGCTGTTAGAAAATTGAAGGTTTATTTTTAAATGCTATGTTTTGGCAGTGACATTGAGAGCAACAGAAGAGGAAAAACAACAACACATGTTAGAAGCAGAATGGATGAACCTAAAATGCAAGCAAAGCAGGATGTTTAAAAGAACAAAGCCACAATACACTGCACATACATGTTTAAATACTCGACAGTATTTAAGAGATAGTGGGGTTAAAAATTGCTGCTAGATATATAGATTAGACATGATTCAACATAAAGATGAAATTGCTTCTGCCCTGCCTCCTGGTGGTCACATAATGTGCAAAACCAAGAATATACATTATCCTGAAATAATCCCTTCTTTGAAATACAGGTAGTCCTCTACTTACGACCACAACTGATAAATTAGTAACCCAGTTGTTTAATGAATCTGGCTTCCTCATTGACTTTGCTTGTCAGAAGCAAAACACAATCACATGACCTTGGGACATAGTAACGGTCATAAATATGAACACCTTAGCATCTGAATTTTGATCAGATGATCATGGGGATGCTGGAAGGTCGTAATTGTGAAAAATGGTCATAAATCACTTTTTTCAATGCCGTTGAAACTTTGAACAGTCATTAAACAAACTCTTGTAAGTTGAGGGCTACCTATACAAGAGTCATGGACCTGATAGTATGAGGCTATGTGTCATGCTCCTGGTGGAGACTGACTCTGAGGAAGAGGAGGAACAGCCAACAGGGAGTGGAAGTGTGGCTCCAGGGGTGGTGGAGGAGGCTGGGGAAGGGCAGTGGCCGGCTGAGCAGTCGGAGGAGGACCCAGGCCCATCCCCTATCCATCCTAGGGCACGCAGGGAAGAGAGGATCAGGGTAAAATGTGGTCTACTTGGGAGGAGAGGGCCATGGTCCTCTTCATGGGTTACAGGTGTAAGATTTGCATGGGAATTTGGACCTGCATGCTAACAGACATTGGAGACAAATAAGTGTTTTATTCCTAAAGAAGGTTTATCTTGGTTGGTATTCTTCCAAAGGACTGTACCTGGTTATCTCTCTGAAGTTGGCAGTTATCTATCCTGGTCTGTCATGGAATTTTATTCAGTGCGGTTTGTTTTTGGTTTTTGCTTCATTATCGGCTCTTTGAATTTGAATTGTGTTTCCTTCCTTTGAAATGTTATTTTGAAAATAGTTTACTCCTCCATTGTGAACAATTAAACAGTGACGCCAAGTTGAAGGCATTAAAAGACTTTTAGTTAAGTTTTGGGTTTTGTTATATTTCTGATATACTCTGGGTCATCACACTATGACATAAAATAACTAGTCTATATTTCTAGTCTGAGAGCTGAAATAAGGAACATCTACCTACCATTCATAAATTAAATTTGTAGCTACAGGCTTAAGGTAGGCCCATTACAAGCAAAATTAGTGAATTTTATTCACTAAGCAATGTGCTTGTAAAATGCAACTACATCACCTATTGATGGCAATCCCTGCATTCCTGGTTGTTATTTATCAAAACCCACTGTATTAGGCAAAGCAGCTTTATGCCAGCTTCCTGCGACCAATATCATTAGGAAAGTGATAAATGTATAGATTAGGGTGAAGGTTCATTCTCCGAGCTTAGGGGTTGTGTATGGGGCTTATGAAGGTTGGTTGAGGGTCGGTGCTATCTCTGGTTGGCTGTGCAATTGATTTGGATTCTGAAGGGTTCATAGGCTACTTGTAGGTCAATGTATCTGTTGATGGAATTGCTTGTGAAGTGCCAGGTTTCGATGAACTCTAGAACATGGTGGATGGTAGTGTAGTCGATGATTTTTGTGTTGCTCCAATTGATCTGGTGCTGTTTCACGTGGGTAGAGATTAAAGATTTGAGATCGTTTCATTTGACTCTCAGTTGGTGTTCATGGATTCTGGTTTTTAACTGACATGATGTTTGTCCCATGTAGAATTGGTTGCAATTGTTACATTGTTTCTTTCATCTTTGTCTTTGGTTCTAAATAATTCCTGGTGGAGTGTGGCTGTGGATTTGTGGGCTATTGGTATTCCTAGAGATTGGAGAATTCTGACTGTCATTTCTGGCTGTCAGACCCATCACAAGACCTTCACCTGATGGGGCCCTCATCTGATGTGACCTCACCCATCACAAGACCTACTGACCACACGAAACCCTTATAAATAGAAGTGAACTGATACCATATGCTTACCCATATGTTTTAATATAGTATTGACTAATTTTCCCCAGTCTGATGCATATGGATTGGGACTACAACTACCACTATACCCAGTCAGCATGTGGTTGAGCATCTCATGATCAAACTGAACTGAATGGGAAATCCATCAATAATATAAAAGCAGCTGTAATATAGGTAATATAGGTATAGGTCACTAATTTTCCTTATATATAATTTACAACAGTACTGGACAGATGTTTAACTAAAATTTAAACTAATGTTTAACTTACTGCTCCTCTGTGTGGTTTGCCAATTGCACAGTGGCAGATAGGACAGCACTCCAGAGGGTTAATGTCATTGCCCAGAAGATCATCGGTTGTCCTCTCCCCTCTTTGGAAGAGCTTTATAGCTCCTGCTGCCTTAAGAAAGTTCAAAACATTCTCAAAGATCCATCTCACCCTGGGAACCCTTTTTTTGAACAATTACCACCTGGAAGACAGCACAGAATAATAAAAACAAGGACAAATAGGCTGAAAAACAGCTTCTATCCCAGGGCAGTAGCTCTTTTGAATTCTGCTATATAATGCAGTAGTAGTGCCGTATCGGGGTTTTTCCGTTCAATGTGTGGAGGGTGAAGGATGTGTGTTTGTGTTTATTTTCATGGTCATGGTCATGATGTGCACTGAAGATGGTGTTTGATTTTGTTGTACAAGGTGCAATGACAATAAAGTAAACTAAACTAAAGTAAAAAGTACTGGAAAAAAAGTATACCCACCCTTCCACTGATTACAGATCTGACCAAAATTTGGCTATTGGCAGACAAGAACAATATGTTTTAATGTTTTAAGATGGTTTAGTTATTATGACTAGGTTTCACATGCTACTATAATTCAGAATTTTGTTTGCCAATGAATGGGTATGAGCCCACCAATGGAAGTCCCCAGATACAAAATGTGGATATGAAATCTTAAACAAACTATATTTGTATAATGCTAAGCATACAACCAAATTATAGATAAGGAAAACAAAAATTCAGTCCTAAACAGAAATTATCCTGACAAAGTCATACCATCGCAATATTATAAGAAAACAATGGAAACAACAGGCAAATAATATTTGCTTTGTCTAATATGTAGGCTCATGCATTATTTAGAGATTCCCAACTAATCTTTCATTCTTAGCTCAGGTAAATTTTCAAGGATCATGAAAAGCCAATTTTAACAAGGTACTTACTGGGCTCTTCATATCTGCTCATTGTGGAGAACAAGAAGAAGCCAAGACATCAGGTCCCAAATCATAAATATTCAATGATAAAAAATGAATTTTCATAAAAAATCTCTATTGGCATACATTCTTTTCAAACAGATGCTTACCCAAAGGAGAAAGACAGCACATTCCTACCACATTCTAAATAAAGCAAATAATAGTTGAGGGTAGTAGTAAAAAGAAAAATCCATTGAAACAATGAACAAGGGCATCGTATGTAGTAGGTTGAAGCATTCTCTTTGGGTTGCACCCACATTCTCTTTGTGAGCATAATGAAGATAAGAGAAGATAAAAGAAATATATTGTTACAAAGCTTTAGAAATTAAAAAAAGATGCTATGAATGTAGTCAGAGAGCAAAACATGATAAAGATTAAAAGATGCTGAGAATATACAGGCTGATTTTGATGGGAAAAAGATTGCTTGGGAACTAGGTAGAAGGAACCACAAAAAGACTCTCCACATAGTGAAAGAAATTAAAAGTAAATAGCAATAGCACTTAGACTTATATACCACTTCACAGTGTTTACACCCCTCTCCAAGCAGTTTACAGAGTCAGCATATTGCCCCACAAAATCTGGGTCCTCATTTTACCAACTTGGAATGTATGGAAGCCTGAAGTCAACCTTGAACTTGTGAGACTCAGCTGCCAAAGTGCTGGCAGTCAGCAGTTTGCAGAATTAGCCTGCATTTTAACTTCTATGCCACCATGGCTCAGTAATGTAATGAAAATGTAATGAAATTATTTGGGAGATTTGTATAGAAATGAAAGTGATAATCCAAAAGACAGAATTGAAATGGATAATACAATAGCATATAAAATAATAAAATAAAATAAAATAGACTTGTTTAATGTGTGTGAGGGTAACTTCATAGATTTTGAATGATTCTGAATCTGACTGAGATATATGTGTCTCACATTTACATTTATTGTAATTAAAAAAAAACAAAATATTATAATTTCCAGTATAAAACTGACAAGAATCAAGACTGAGAATGTCAGAAGAAGAAGAATGAAAGAAAAGAGCAAAAACAAAGATGCAGAAATCTGGATGGTGAAAATGATGGAACTTGCTGAGATGGCCGAATTGACTGCTTTAATTAGAGATAGGAGATTGCCTAAATTTAATGATGACTGGAAATCCCTTCTTGAGCTTTTTTCTGGAAAGAGAAAAAATGAAGTTATGATATTTTATTTTGAGGATTAGAATAAAAATAATAAATTATAGAGAAATGTAAACAATGAGGTAACCATAGAATAAGAGGTTATTTTATTTATAATTGCTGTAAGAAAATAAAAAAGGTTAAAGGTTTCCCTGTCCAGTTATGACTGACTCAAGAGGGCAGTGTTCATCTCTGATTCACAGCTGACAGAATCTGTGTTGTCTGAGAGATGCTTCTGTTATCACGTGGACAGCATGAAAGTACAGAACACTGTAACCTTTTCTGCCAACTGATGCCTATTTATCACATTCAAGTCTCAAACACAGGCTGTCAGCTTTCCAGCTGATAAACCCAGCATCTTAACCACTGAATTATCATATCACCCTGTAAAAGACAATAGGAAGTCACATTTATATTTAATTTTTAACAGGTCTTTTCTAAAGTATGGAGGAAAAGGAATATGGATCTTTCATTTGGTCTTATGGTAAGCAATATACAAAATTAAGAATGCTCCCAAACATGGAGACATAGATTTGATTTTTTTTTAGTGCTTTTGGAAAATAGTAGCATAATGTGGAATACAAAAATTGCCTATGATGCTATCGACTCCATTTTGCTGTTATTATCCCTTGTTCATTAAAACCATAAAGCCATGCCTTTCTACAGTGCTGTGAAACCATTTTCCAACTCACTGGAATATTAAAGGTAAATTGAAATGTCAGATTTTAGATTGTCTACTTCTGTCATCCTATGTTCTCATGAATCTCATGATGAATCTCATTATTACAAAGTTCTAAATTTATTATTGTTCACAGAGCCTTCATTTTAATTAAATCAAATAAGGTACAGATTGGAAAGTATCTTAGAGTATTTTGATCTCTATGCTAGTAGGAAAAAATCTTCATAAGAATTCTAAGTACAGGTAAACAAGTGTACATGTCTCATTCTGGAAAACATTGAAATCTTGCTCATGGTTAATTATAATTTTTTTCCCTCCAGGATAGGAACTTGGTGCATTTGCCTTCTATTCTGCGTTATATGTTGTGTTTTTATTTCATAGCTTGTTACCTCTTTGGTGGACCACGCAAGTTCTGCTTGATGCAATGGCTTTTGTCTCCTGCAACACCTGGAATCCATCAATGAACATTTCAGACTGCCCTTAATTTCAGGGTATAATTGTGGAAAACAGGAATGGGTCTTAATAATGTATTGGAAAAAAAATATTAAATTTTAGTCAGGAAAAAAAAGCTAACCTAGCCACCAATTTTGATGAAAGTCTCACATGATTTTTAAGCTTCTTTCTGGTGTCAGTTAGGTAATTCTCATAAAGAGCTTTGAGGATACAATGCTAAATCCCCTTAGAACTATCATTATCCATTGGGTTTAATTAAATATCTTTTACTGTAATTGGATCAAGACAATGCAATCTTGGGGATAGCAAGAGTGGACTAAATCCTCCCCTCTGAAATGTCTTGAAAAGAACAGACTCGATTTGACATCCATGGACAGAAGAAAAAAGGATCAGCACAATATATGTGTAATAGTACTTAGTGGCAAAGGAACACTTCCTACAAAGAAAGCAGGACTCAGTATTTTTCTTTCTAACAAAGAGAAGAACAGGGTTTGCCTTACATCAGGCACGGGGGAGTTCTGGCCTGCAATGCAGGCTTCAGGGTTCTCCATAAAGCTCACCAACTTATTCTGACCCCCCCCCTTTTTTTCACTTCAGCCAGGATACGTCTACTCTTCAGCAAAGCTTTCGCTGAGGGGTCCTTGGTGCTCTCTGAACTTTCTTGTTTTCTTGCAGACATTTCACAATCCAAAACTAAGTAACATCAATAGTGCTGGTAAGGGGTGGTGCTCTCAGTTTATATTCTAGTGTCCTTCCCTGTAAGTGTTTGTGCAAGTGGTCCTAGGAACTGCCAAAGAAGCCAACAGTAAACAACCCAACCAAAGTCAGAAAGAAAAAAAAAGTTGGGCATCATTTCAAAGTACTGGTAAGTCAGCAGCAACCTACAATCTATATTTCCATGCCACCAACTTCTGTGGCCAACTACAAAGTTCATCCCAGCCAAACCAATGAACTGCAATGCAATTAAACATTAATGTTCTTTTTTTCTAAGATCATTAATGTTTAATCACTTTGCAATTCATTGGTTCAGCTGGGATGAATTTTGTGGTTGGCCATGGAAGAAGTGTGCATGTTGGTGCATGTGTCTCACTGGAAAGGTAGGTTAGAGATCTAGTTAATGAATGGTACATTTCAGCCACTCCTTTAGCCTCCCCCACTCCACGATCCCAATGCTGCTGTATGCTGCACAAGCTGCACCTTGCCATCATGTTTCCCCTCTCAGCACTCTCTATACTGCTGTTTCTTTCTAGCATTGCAACTGCTGATGTCCCCTGCACTTCTCATGGCAGAAGCCAGAAGCACCAGAGACATGGGTAATTGTCCTGCTGGAGGAATTGGCTGTGAAGATTTGTGTTGCGGCATATCACCTGTGATTAGGCAGCATCAGATAAGTTTTGTAGTGGTAGTGGTATATCATCAGTGGAAGACCAGCCATGTATGAAGCCTCATGGTGGGTTGCCTGGAATGGAGGTGTATGTGTTAAGTATCTTTGGAGGCCACATCATGGACAAAGGCCCATAATGGGTCATCTGGGCTGGGGGAGCGAGGGTGAAATGGGCATGGATATGGGGCCAGGATGAATGGTCCCATTCTGTAGCTGAAAGAGCATTGGCTGGTGGTGACTAGAAGATGGGCTTTTTCTGCAGTGGCTCCTACTCTATAGAACATCCTTCTTTCAGAGATTAGAATGGCCTCAACCCTGTTAGCCTTTCTTAAGCATCCAAAACTGGCTATTTTGAGCCTGGGATGTCTAGTGTATTATTTCCGGACTGTATTGCTAATTGGCCAAATATCTTGGCTGCTATGTATATTTATTTTGGATGTTTTTGTTTTTATTGTTTTAAAAAGTTTTAATGTCTTAATTGTAATATATTTTTGAACAGTAAGCCATCCAGAGGCATTGATTGAGATGGGTTTCTATAGACATTGAATGAATGATTCTTCATTGCTTTCTCTGCTTCTCCTCAATGCAAATTAAAACTCAGAAGTGCACCCACTCATACATCAATAATGGATTAACTTTTTAAATGACCAGGTAAATGGGTGGTGAGAATCATAGACCTACATGAACTGTAAGTAGAGTCTCCACAAATTGAGAAGTTCCTGAAGCAGTTCTGCTAATTCTCAGTTCTGTTAATTCTGATGGATGCTCTCAACAAACCACTTTCATATCCTCAGCTACAGTATTCTCACCTCTTTGTTTATTCTCACACAGTGCACAGATTATTCCAGCACTAAAAGAGAAGATAAGGAATTCAAAGCATTGACTTTCTGTTTTCCTAGTTGCTGCAAGAAACAGAAGCCAGGGGGTGCTGAAAGATCATTGGGAAGGAAGAGCACATTTTTATGGCATAGTTAGAAGGGAGCTATTATTATGTGTACCTAAACTGCAAGTTTCTGACCAGTAGGAGGCCATATAAAATGCAGGTGTGAGCCAAGTCTTTCATTTAAAGTTTGCAGGAGCTCTGTATACAGGAATGACAAAGTATTTCCCCCCTCCTCCCAAATCACCATAGGTTAAGCTGTCTGTTCTAGCAGCAGAGTTTCAGCTTAACTTTTGAAACTCTAAGGAAGGATCTTCCAACCATCCTAGTTTGCCAAAAGGTTGAAAGCTGCCGGTGTGAGTCTCAGATCAGCAGTCACGGTGTCTCTCACACAAATCTGACCTCTGGAAGGCAGCAGCAACCCCCCCCTCCCCCACTATTTGGAGGTTGTGTTTCATATGCATTAACATATTATTTATAAAGGTGAGTTCTCTTTACCTTTGCTATCACTGTTTTAGGCAGAGGTCCCCAAACTTGGCAACTTTAAGACTTGTGAACTTCAACTCCCAGAATTCTTCAGCCAGCTGTCTTAAAGTTGCCAAGTTTGGGTGCCCCTGGTTTTAGGCAAATACTTACTGCAAACAGCAAGATGAATCTGTTGCAGTCTTACTTTACGGCCATTATCCACACACATGCTACATGCAGACTTCCACCATCTGATGAGCTCATGGTGTGTTGAGACTAAAGTTCCCAGAATTCCCAACTAGCAGGGCGAGAGTTGGAGTCCTAACACATCCGAAATAACGGATGTTTAGAAAGGTTCGGTTGATGATGAACTAGGTTTAGAAAGGTTCAGTTGATGATGAACTTCTGATATTAATATAACAAGATTTAAGAAGCAGGAGTCTGCACTATAGTCAGCAAAATCAATGGACATACTTGATTCTCAAACATTTTTTAAAAAGCTTCAGAGTGTGTTAAGAAAAAGGAGAAGAAATTATTCCTTGCTGGGACAAAAAGGATAGCAGGCTGCAGTCAACAATTAATCTAAAAAATACTGGCTGGTGTTTTTTTTGTGGGCAAGCAAGAAACAAGATGTGCTTCTGTGGTGACCTCACTATAGATGCAAGTCCATCTATAGAAACATCACAAAGAGGGAATTGCTTAATGACATCACTACAGGGCTTATAACAAATTCTGTTACAGACACACATGAGTATAAAAGTAGCAAATGGGGAATTTTTTGAGTTCTATCCCAACTCTGGAATGGAACATGGTCAGAGTTGACAAACTGAACAAGCCTGGTCTTAAAAATATATTTCATATAAAATAATAAAGGACTTGGAGCATGTGTGCTAAATTTATTTATTTATTAAATGAATATGCCACCCGGGGGTGGGATTCTACTGGTTCCATCCAGTTTCATAGAACCGGTTGTTATGAGTCTGCGCAGTTCGGAGAACCGGTAAATCATGCCACTGGCTGGCCCTGCCCCTTCCTGACCCACCCACTCACCCCACCCAGTCATTCTTCATCTCACCGGCCATTGCTAACTTGTCTTCATCCGCCATTGCTGCCTGCCATCCCCCATTGACCTGATCTCCCTAGGTAAGTGAGCCTATAAGCAAGTCCCGCCATGGTCAAGTCAATTTCTGGGCCAGCCTAGGCTGCTGCGCTGTCTCCCCACCACCCCTCCTTGGGCTTAGCTGGCTTGCTTCACCGCGACCAGCTAGCTAGCTGCCCCACCCCTCCACTGCATGGCCATGTCTGGGCTGGCTGGGGAGGAGGAAACGGTCTCCTCAGGAGGAGGGAACAATCTCCTCTTTCCCCTGGTCGAGGAGAAGCCGTGAGTCTGTGTGCGGGCTGGCTGGGAAGCAGGGAATGGTCTCCTCGGGAGGAGGGAACAATCTCCTCTTTCCTCTGGCCAAGGAGAAGCCATGCATCTGTGTGTGGGTTGGTTGGGAAGGAGGGAACGGTCTCCTTCTCCCCCTGGTGCTGCCGTGGCTGGATCTGGCCAACAAAACTCCCCACTGCCAGGAAGTTCCGAGACACTTAGGAAAAGCCTTCCCATCGGTGAAAGAGGCTCTGTAGCCCCTCTCGCTGATGAAAACAACTGGAACATGCCACCACCCCAGGTATGGAGAGCCCCAGATTGGGACTCGATACACAGGGCATTGCTGGAGCTGAGGGGGCTGGCCTTCCCCTTTGCCACCAGCTGAAGGAGGAGGAAGATTAGGCAAGATAAAGCCAAACCGCTGCCCAGGCAAGAGCTGCCAGTGGGGATGGGCGAGGCTGCAGGGCGAACCTGGCTGGAAGTTGTTTGTAAATCTTCCCAAAAGAGGGAGGGGAGTAAGCTCCACATCTGTCCAGGATGATTTTAGAATAAGAGAAGACCTGGGTATGTTTTATTAGACAGCCTTTCCTAACTGATTTTTTTGCTTGTATTACTGTTGGTCTCAATGAGCAACTCATCTGCCTTTTTGGTGCTATGCAGTTAATCATGCATTGCTTAAATAGTTTGTTAAGTCCCCATCTTTTCTGAGAGCAAGATAATTATATTTATGAATTGCTAATATCACCCTCCTAAGTAATTTCCTTTGGAGCTCTTTCCATTTTGACAATTTAGGAAAGAAGTATTGTCTTTTGGGTCTATCTGAATTAAATGCAGGTGTAGGCATCAGGGAACAGTTAATTTGAAAAGAGCAGTAAAAGAGAAGCAGGTTTCTGTATATAACAGAAAGGAAAGGAAAACATTGAGAAGTGTTGAGGAGCTGAGGAGTGTGAGTGTGACTCAGGGAATTCCAGATCAGAAAGATTGTTTTGTATTCCAGTTAAATTAGAAATGGTTCTTTGTGAAGGATCTGTGAAAATTTTGGAAATTGCAATTAGGCCAAAGGAAAAAAATAAATAAAGCAGAAAGATTTAATTAAAGGAGAAGAGAAAGAATGGTAAGACATCTACTAACTGACTGCTTTGAAAATACCTTTCAAATTTGTTTTCAGTTGTAGGATTGGAAATATTTGCTTGACTGTATGCTTTAATATTCAAAAAGAATAATCTTTATCAGTATAAGCAGAGATGTATTCTTCAAGCTTTAACACATTTTGCAAAAATAATTGTGGTAAACTGAATACCACTGTAGAACAATTTAAATATTTAATGGAGAGTAAAGTAAGATTTTACACAGGCAAGAAAAATTGTATAGAATAGGTTGTGCCTGGCTTAACTGGAAGTAACTGCGAGATGGAAACTTATCAAACAGATCCAACCTAGAAATAAGAAGAAATTTCCTGATAGTGAGAACAATTAATCAGAGAAGTGGGATGCCTTCAGAAATTGTGGATATGCCATCACTGGAGGTTTTTAAGAAGAAATTTGTCCATAATAGTATAGGGTCTCATGCTTCAGCAGGGGTTGGACTAGAAAACCACCAAGGTCTCTTCCAACTCTGTTATTCTTTATAAATCTCTCTACTCAGTCTTTCCAAGAGAATGGTGAAAAACAATATTTGGAAATGTCCATCAGGTCTTCTGATAGCAAAATCTCATCTTATTGGCTAGTATCAAGGGGAAGATGACTTTGAAAAAGCTTCCTCTCGCACCATAACATGAAAATTGAAGTGAGGACTGGCTGGGAGGGGAGGGGTGAGAGAGGAGAAACCAGGTGAGGCGCCCCTCCATGTGAGTGACATTGAGTTGGCCATGACCACCAAGCCATGCTCACCATCACATGCCCACCAAGCCACACCCACAAATGAGGCCACGCTCGCAGAACTGGTTGTTAAGAAATTTGAATCCCAACCCTGATGCCACCCCATCTCACTAAAGGAGTATACTATTTGCAATCATTCAATAAAAACACAATATAAAACATTAAAACAATAGGGAAGTTAAATTTATATTAAAAATTAAAATTGACCAAGATGGAGAGGAAGCAAGCAAATTACATGGGGAGAAAGTGTGCTCTTATCTAATCCATTAGCCACATCCTGGATGCTGCGCCCCCATTGGGACTCCCAGTCCAGTTGGCAGAGCCAGGTCTTTCAGAAGGCCAAAAAGGTGGGTGGGGGGCACATGAGATCTCAGAGAGTGGGAGGAGCCATGGCAGAAAAGACTCTTGTCCTGGAATCTGGCAGCCAAAATTCCTTGACCTATGGAGTCCGCAGCACACCCTTTTTGGGAACATGGGTGGACTAACCCTGTGCTGTCCCAGCCAGTCTATGGGAATTGGATAGTTACTTAGGAATTATGAGCTGTCCCCTTAAGGGAATGCATCATGGTAAATGTAGTTAAAGGAATCCTGGGAAATGTAGTTTATGTCACGTGGCCACATCTGTAATCCTGATTGGTCACTAAATTTACCCTCGACGGGTTGGGGGAGGTTTTCTCATTCTTGCCTGGATAGTAGCTTCCTTCTTTCACTACGAGATGGGTTAGATAGAAGATAACCATCCTTTACCTGCAAGGCTGATATACAAAGGATTGGTCATTAAAGAAGAACTTCATCACAAATGTGAGTTATGAAGATACCTGATGTACCAATTAATGTACTTTGTTATGGATGTTTTGTGGAATCTATCTATGTGCATCTGCACAGCTACAAATCCACCTCTTTGCAAGAGACAGAAAAGTAAAAGATGGTTATCTCCTAACCCATCTTGTAGAGAAAGAAGGAAATTACTATCAGTTCATGAGTCCAGGCAAGAATGAGGAAACCTCCCCCAACCCCTCGAGGGTCAATTTAGTGATCAATCAGGATTACAGATGTGGCCATGTGACATGAACTACATTTCCCAGGATACCTTTAACTACATTTACCATGATGCATTCCCTTAAGGGGACAGTTCATAATTCCTAAGTAACTATCCAATTCTCATGGACTGGCTGGGACAGCACAAACCCCATTGGGATGAGACGATTCCTCAGATAGCCTGGACCAATGACATGAAGGGCTTTAAATGTGATAACACCTTGAATTGGACCCAGAAGCAAACCAGTGCATGTCAGTAAATATGACATTTAAATGTGCAAATACTTTCATGACTTTTTAAAATACGATTGAGCAGGGAAAGAGGATAAAGACTGTACCATGAACATTTTAAATAGTAACAACTCACCAAGCAACCACAGTTAGCAATACAGTTAGCAATTCTTAGAAAAACCCTGTTATTGCTACTTATTTAAATGTGTGAATTCAATAAACAGAGTCCACAACTGGTACCAAACATTAAATCCAACAGAACTTCTTCAAAATTGACAAATCTTCATTTTTGAGTTTGACAAAGAAAGCACCTTTTGACAATGTGCGGGGAAAAAAGCAATTGTAAAGAGCAACTATCAATCTGCAACTGAAAATAAGATTGAGCTTGTAAGATATTTTAGGTGAAGTTCTAATAAAATATAACAAGTAATTCCATGCTTTGCAAAGCTCAAGATTTTCAATTCACCTTTAGAGTAATTAGATTTAGTTGCTTTTAGTAGAGGTGTAAAGCAATTCCCTAGATGCTATGCTCAAAGAGCCATGACTGACAGTACTGCAATCCATCATATATATTGCTGCAATCAAGTGAAACTTTAGGACATGATAGTTCATATATACAATATTACCACTGACATTTTACTATCATAATGTTTATGTAGCCTTGTGTGGAATATGCCATTTGAAATTTATTTATACATCTACATTTTTTGTCAGTATAGGAACTTCAGCTCTCTAACAATATTTGTTTAGCATAAGCATGTACACTTAACCCTAAGCTTGTTTTATATTCTCAGCAATATCTATTGTATGATTTTAAGACTGTAGCCTTGATTTCTGCAATCATTTCACATTTCTACTTACTCTAAGAATCCTTGGACTCAGAGTTTGGAAACTGAAATGAGGCCAGAATTTCTCTTTTTGTCTTTGTTGCAGCTGAAACCATAGCTTTAGGTTAAGCCTTTTATATTAGAGGAAGTCTGTTTTACTATATAAAGTGTTTGCAATTGGGTAGCTTTCCAACTCAAGCTCCAAGGGGTTAAACAAGATTGCATATTAGCTCCTTCTCTGCTTAACATCTATATAAATTCTCTTCTAACTTGCCCACAGGGATAGATTGTCCTGCCCCTAAACTGACAGTCAAATGTCTTCCTGTTTTGTTATATGGGAATGATGTTACCATCCTGTCATTGCTCCAGATGGGCTAAGGAGCAGAGGTGGTATTCAGCAGGTTCTGACCAGTTCTGGAGAACTGGTAGCAGAAATTTTGAGTCGTTCGAAGAACTGGCAAATACCACCTCTGACTGAAGATTTTACAGTATCCTTCCCCTGCCACGACCACCAAGCCACACCCACAGAACCGGTAGTAAAAAAAAATTGAATCCCACCACTAAGGAGAGTCCTTAAGGCCTTCACTCTAGACCAGGGGTATCAAACCAGTGTTGTCACGGTGTCATGTGACATATCATGACTTCCCTCCCCTTTGCTAAACTGGGCATGTGATGCATTCGGCTTGCAGACTGCGAGTTTGACAGCCCTGCTCAAGACTGCCAAAAGGAGAGAGTAGTTATGAACTACCATAAGACAAAAGACACAGCCTTTTGTAGAATAAGAACAAGATATATAACTGGCAAATTGACATCCATGACACAGAACAAGTTAAGTGGTTTAAATACTTTTATGTTGTTTTGCAAACTTTTAAAAGGAAACCCCTCATCTCAGTTATGTTTCCTCTGTGGCTCACAAAAGTGCCACAGCAATATTAATATTCCACTGAAACGTCATCCGATAGTTATCACATCTTTTTGTTGCAAAATCTGTTGCTCAGTTATTACATGAGGATCCTCATGGGGCTATCCTCCACTTGTAGGCCTTTTGGGAAAAAAATCAGTCAGGTTTCTTAAGCCTTCTTGTTCAAATTCCCAAATGATAACTAAATAAAAATCAAAGGCCAAACCAGGCTGGTTATTCTGACAGCTTAGGTGAACCTAACCTTTGCTAGTGAAATTCCTGCTACTAGTACTAGCTATCCCCCCAGCAAAAGAATATTAAAATTAAAGGAATAGAAAGCCAGTTTGGCCTAGTGGTTAAAGCATTAGGGTAGAAAGCACAAATCTGTGAGTTTTAATCACATTTTAGCAATGAAAGCCAGCTGGGTGACCCTGAGCCCACCTCACAGGATCATTGTTCTGGGGTAAATAGGAAAAAAGAGTCTTAACTCGTCACCTTGAGTTATTTATAAAAATAATAATAGCAGGAAATGAAGTAAATGGTACTCACTTGGCCTCTTTTCTGAACATCTACCCTTAAGGATAAGGGTATGTGTAAGGCAGAAGTGAAACAGAGAATGTGCCACAAAAAACACTAGAACGATTGAAACCAGTCTTCAAGGTTGTATTGATCACTCAGGCGCTGTCCAGCAGCCTATTTGTATTATCCCAAAGACTGATGGGGTCTCAATTGCTCTGTTAGAAGGCTCGTTTTGTAAAACTCTTTTTCTCCAAGGCTTTCTTTGTGTTAATAGGATGAGATCAAGTCAATAGAGCATATCTTCCTATGTTGGCAGTTTTACATAGATTTTCAGTCTCGGGTGATCCAGCTTCTTTTAATAAATTTTCCAGGGCATTCTCAGACATTCTCTTTAGCAGAGATCCCAAGGTCACATTTTAATTATTAAATTTTGTCTTCTCGGTTCAAGTACTTGTCATATGATTTCCAACCATGAATGTTGATTTAAATTGGATACCCAACAGTGCTCTTGTTATCTCTTCAGCTATATTAATGCATCCAGTGATCACATTTTACTTTGAATTCTGATGCATAGCATTTTGTACTTTGGTGGCCCTTAAAAATGATATTTGTATTATGATGTCTATTTTAGAATTAGCTTTGTCTGGACCTCTGCAGTTTCTTTCGGTAACCTTAATGATTGATCAGTATATTGCCTCTCTAATGAGATACAGATTTTTCTTATCTATTCTTGAATATTCCTGATTCCTTTTTTCATACAGCCCATCCACTTGCTTTTGGAAAGTTTTACAAAGTGTCAGGGAAAATCATGAAATTAAGTACCACCTATTTGAAATGTTATTGACAAACTGTTGCAGAAGCATTGCATCTTCTTTTATTCTACTGATCATTAAGAGGCATTTTTTGCTCTTTTCTTGGACTCTGCTCTTCTTTCTTCCTGATTTTATTTATGCATTTATGACATGTATTTCACTTTACATAGCCACTCACCTCAAGTACATGATTCTGGGTGGCTTACAACACTCTTTCCCCAAACCCACAAATCTAAGAACACATAAAATATGTAAAAATTGGATTGGGAGACTATAGAAAGAATGGAAACTTCCTTCTTCTCCCATCTCTACCCCAATGAAACCAGAAAACTATCTCTTAATTTATTTGTCCTTTCAAAGTTTTTCTACAGTAATCTTCAAAGGCATCCAGAAATCTGGAGTTAATAGACTCCTTTTGGCACTCCAAAAAGAGTTCCAGTCCTTTGATCATTTGGTGTTTTTTTTTTAAATTCTGTAATAAGAAGTCCTTTTTGAGATGGGGTAACTGGCTAGGCTATCATTTTTTCCTTTTATAATTTTCATTGCTCTTGAGTTGGAATTTTCCATGGATCACAGTGATGTCAAGTTCTTTTTTTTTTTTTAACTTTCCACAGAATAACTATCATAAGTACCATAACCTGGGAGTTTTGCCTGCTTCTGCTAGCATTATTTAGCCAAATCCATTAATCTTTCTACTAAGGAGAGCTGATGGCCAAGTCTGGCATGTATATACATGTGTATATGTTCAAAGTTAAGGGTGGAAGTAGATAGGATGTTGATGCACCTGTGGGAGCCCAAGCCTTTGTTTTTGTTTTGTTGGAGGAGAGTAGATCTTCGATATTTTAAATTATGACCCATGTCCTAGTACTTTCATCTACAACACTTTACATGTGTTTCCTCCTTCCTAATAGTGGGGCAACCATGTTGTTAAATTTGGGCACCTTGAGATAGGACGTGTGTGAGGACAACACAAAAGGAACAGTTTGGAACAGCATGCAGCTTTGAGATTACTTTCTCCTTTATTTCCATTGTAAGAGTGGAAATTCATCCCTAGTAATGCCTAACAGCTGAGACTTTTCTCTCTCCCTATTTCTAATTTATATTTTGCTGTTGATTGATTGGGAATACAAAACCAGAAACAGTTCTTGGAAAGTATTGAGAGAAAATGTCTTGTCTGCGTCATTTCCCAGTCAGTGTTTCCTGTTTGAAGAGAGTCATTTAGCTGAGCTTGCATCTTATATCTGTATCACTTCCATGGGTTTCATTCTGGAATCAATGATAACTCTGAAGCCAACTGAAATCTTCTTACTGTTAGCTATGCCTGTCCTTCCCTAATGCCCTCAAAAGTGGATGAATGGAGAGAACTGCTGCCAAATAAACTTCCCAGGAGACGAGAATCTGTCAGAGGTTTCAGGTGAATTTCACCTCAAGTCATTTAGGTTTTAGAGTAGGATGTCAAACAAGGATATTAGCATTTCCTGGTTGGCATTTATTAGAAGGTAAGTGTTTGCTTGCAGAATGTCTGGGGAAATACAACTTGGCTTCTATTATTCACCAACTAAAGATAATGGAACTGAAAGGTTTATCAGCAGAAAGAAAAGCAGGGCTGTCTCATAGTCCTTGGTGGGATTATAATGCAGATTGGTTTATGTCAATGATCTATATAAACCATCCATCTGTACTACAGTTCCACTGAGAGGACAGGAACCAGGATACTTAGAATAAATGTAATATATATTAAATTGCTTCCTTTTGTAAGACACTAACTTGATTCTGTTTTATGCATTTGCCTACTGAAGAAAAGCTGGTGCCACAGACTTTGTCACTGTTGTTGACTCTGTTATTTGGGTGCATCAACAGGGGTCTTCAAACTTGACAGATTTAAGACTTGTGGACTTCAACTCCCAGAATTCCTCCTCCAGTCATGTTAGCCCAGGAATTTTGGGAGTTGAAGTCCACAAGTCTTAAATTTGCCAAGTTTGAAGGCCCTTGATCTACCATATGTCTCCACAGGCACATTCTTTTATTTCTTGCCTCCCACTAAAATGCTGAGATATTTTTAGCCAGGACTTTCAGCAGCTAGTCTCCAGTCTCTTCTTGCTGCTTGCTTGTTGGCTAATCTGGTAGACTATGTTTTCTGCAGCAAGGGCACTCCTAAAGCTACCCAGTCACAAGCAGAGATGCTTCAGACTATATAGAACCCTTCACGCTGAAATCAGTCTAATTCCTTGCCTCACTTCCTTTCTTCTTTGATGAAAGACAGATTGGAATTTCTTTGGAACTTATTATGCTCTTTGAAACAAGGGGGACATGAGCTTTGCCCTTGGTAACATATACAGTTCCTGTCCTAATTGAATGTGGTTTTGGGCAAAAATTATCAAGCCAGATATTTAGTAATATGTAGGTCTTCCTTAGAAAGGCAACAGGGAGACAGGAATAAAAAAAATATAGAAAAAAGATATCAGGAAGTATGACTCTATCTCAATCAATCACTTCCTTCAGCTCATTTGCCTTTTGTTTCCAAGAAATTATGCTGAGGGAACGTGGCTGAAATCAAGAAGATTGTCTACAAAATGTAACATTTTGGTGGTCAAGGCCACAATTAACATTGTGGGGCTTAGGACCACATATGTGAACTGGGAAGGAGTATCTTTCTTTTTTTATTGTTGCTATGATATCACTTATATTACTTTTTTACATGTTCCCTTTCTCAGAATGGTAGGAAATTATGTTGTCAGTTTTTAGCAAATAGGTACAAAAAGCATCACTTTGCACAGGTAGGAAGCTCTAGGACCATGCTGACTATGTATAAATATTAAGAGGCATGATTTAGTCTTGTCAACAAAGTATGGGGAAGTGATTTCATGACAAACACAATGCAAATGCAGTTTATATCATTACCTAGGCCAAAAGGGCTAAAACATTTGTAAATCCAGAACAAGATAATACTCCAGTGGCTCAGATAAATGCTTCCCTAATTCATTAGAATATAAGGAGGATGAGGTCCACCATAGTTAAACTAGTAAGATTCTGTCATAGCTAATCTCAATAAAAGTAGTTTTAGACTTTCTGTGGAGATAATTTCCTGGGCTAGTCTAATCAGTGGGATAATTCTAACTTAAATTCTAACCATTAGAAATAAGAGTCAGATCTGGAATCTCATTACCCCAACTCATTGTCTATTTAATTCATATTTCATAGAAACCTATGTTTGAATTCCAGATGAAAAAACAACACTGTAAGCAAACCGTAGGGTCTAATCTCCCCTTAGAACATGTGGATGTAAACCAGTCCAGCAGAAGCCCAAGAGACACAAGATAAGAGCTCTTGTGGAACCAAGCTGCAAACTCTTCTCAAACTCTCTAGGGTAAATTATCAGCCTTTCAAAATAATTATCTACTTAGCTATTTTAATTTCATGCCATCAGGTATGCCTTTAGTAGATAGACACCAGGTTCCCAGAATTACTATCTAATTTGTATTTCAAAACCAATTACATTAATCAGTGTGAGTTTTTAATTATTTTTTGTTTGCTAAGAGGAAAAATTGTAATGTATTGATTTTTATAACCATTTGATGATTTGATCTTTTAAATATAAGATCAAAATTCCTTATTGTATTTTCAGAAATGCCCACTATTTTAGTTCTTGCAGAAATCCAGGCACCAAAAAGATTCTAGACATTTTACTTGTACTTTTTGAATATTTATTTATTTAATTCAGTCTTCACAGTTTTGAACCATCATCTCTCTTAGAGACATAACATGTAAATAAGTAAAGGTGCAACTCAATGGAAGATCTCTTACATAAGAATGTTTACATATAAGATATATAAACAATAAGCATACAGTATATTTCTAAGAAGAAGCATGCATATATTGAGTGTGCAATTAGAGGAGAAAATTGTCAAATTTCTGTCCTTAAAAATGGTTGTCTACGACAAATGGATTTTAAAACAACATTCTTGCTCATGTCCTTTTCTGACTATAAGCTCATTGCCGCTTTCTTAACAGGGAATAGCATATTTACAATCCATAATTCCTTATTGTTATCAATGTTTATTATGATATATTGATGTTTTAATATGTGGAATTAAAAATTCCTTTCAAGTCATCTGGATCTGCTCTGGATTGAAAAGGATATAAATTATGCAAAGAAATAGTTAAATAATGAGAACAGTGTGTTCTAAACCACTGTCTACATAGTTGTGATTTTTAGAAAATGTAACCATACTTAGCTGCAGGTTTCCTTAAACAGATGCTCCTTAGACATGTTGGAGCATGATATGTGGGCTGGGATATCTGGGAGCTGTGATCTTCATGTGCATAAAAACACCAATCTTGGGAAGGCTTATGCTAGATGAACATATGGAGCTGGGTGGTACTGTTTCAGTCTACTCCAATTTAGGTCTCTCGCTGATATTGAAAAGGGTATAAAAGGGCAATTCCACTTGCATTTCTGATTATAAATTGCTTGAGACAGAAGGAAAAACAAAGAGCAGATAGAAGATATTGCTTATATCTCCAAATAAACCTGGAAGCATTTGGTTAAGTTTTGGGGAAACCAGATACTGAACTACATGAGTATTCGATCTGATGCAACAGAACCTTCCTATTGTAAATTGATTCTGTCTTCCGCTAAATTGCCAGTTACTTGATATCAATTGTAAACTCCTTTGTGCTAGCAATTAAAAATCCTGCACTTCACAGTAGCTCCTTCTGAATCATAGAAATGATTCTTATTTGTTCAGAGAGAAGAAAAGCATAATTTCTATTTGTAAGTGAATCTAAACAAGAATTGCAGAAGTTGGCAAAATCTGCAAAGGAATGAGTTAGAGAATCATATTAAGTAAAATTAAAATCTATGCCTCTGGCTCTTTTTGTTTCTCTCATTTCAGTTCAGTAGAGCTTGCTATCAACAAATATTTCCAGCCCTAAAAAGCCTGTGCATGTAGAAATTTATCTTATTACAGAGATGGCTGGGTTAAAATTTTCATTCTAGCATGTTACATGGAAATACTTGGATTAAACAGCAGTACTACCTGAGGAAAAAGAACATTAACCCTTTCCCTGCTTCTCCCCCTCAAACTTACTGCATTGTGAAATAGGCTAACAAAGTGACTTCATGGAGCAAATTTAAGTTTTGAAAGAGGTGAGGAGAGAGACAGAAGTATATTAAAGCTCATACCTTTCAGTTAAAGCGGCATAAAGGGATCTGTAATTTTTTTAAAAAAACTTAAATTCCCAATATTTTGCCTCAGGTTCAACGTCTACACCCTCTGGTAATTTTTTTTAATGAAAATAAAATAGGAGATATTGATAGTATTATATATTTAGACATTTAAAATATACAGCACTTGCAAATGGAAATTCAGAGAACTGGCAAATTGTACCACTGGCTGGCCCCTCCCCTTATTACTAAAATAGTAATAAATAAATACTGAATATTGCTTGCATTCTCTCTACCTTTACGAAATACAACAGCTATAAAGTTGTTACCAACAAAAGAAGCAACAAGAGTGAAATTTGCTGACAAATATTTTTTACATTCTTTTTTTAACTTGCAGTCAATAAATTTAGCAGCAGTTGGCAATCTGCATCTGACAAAGTTGTTAAGGATACAGGAGCCAAAGCTGCTATGATTTGCAAGTCTAATAATTACTCTGAATATAATGCTCAAATGACTTTTTTCTAAACTTTTGATTTGTTCCATTAAATTAATTTTCCTCTTGATTCACAAGATGACTGTAATTCTCAGTGGAATATTTGGGAACAAATGTAGATTACAAGAAGCATGTATTATTTATAATGTATTGGGAATGCAGATATTTAAACAGAATGAGAGAAATGATTAGTCACTCTTCAGAAACAATGAGTCCCCAATCAAATCTAAGGAAGAAAAAATATGAATAAATGAAAACAAAATTACAGGAGTCTTTATACTGCCTTTAGAAGCAAAAATGCACAAATCTTTAAAAGCAAAAATACGCAAGGGTCTGATTTTATTAAGCTAGGAGAACTGGGAGTTCAGTCCTAATTTGTTTCCTTATTAGAATTGCAATACTTTAATACTGTATAATATTATATTGCTCCAATAGTGGGAGCACTCAACTAATTTGAGTTGATTTTGGAAAAACTAAGCAAAATTCATACTTAGTACTTGAAGGGAGAACCCCAGGAATTCCTGGGACTGCAGATTAGATTAGGAAACTGAAAAAAATATGAAAGTAATTGCAAGTCCTTTCCATACCATTGCCCCCAAAATAATATGGACATGTCTGTTATCTACTCCACTAGGTAGATCAGATCAGAAAATAAACTCTATAGGAAGGCTAAAACTATATTTATTGAGACTAAATACAATAATTACAACAGAATTTGGCAACGTTCTGCTGTTTTCCCCTCTTTCTTCTACTCTTTTGCCCGAGTTGCTTTGAAGAATTGCCTTATTGCTTTGGGCTTAAAAACATGTGCCTAGGCAAATTGTTACATATTTCCATCAAGATAATCTTCCTTGCTATTTAAACACAGAATTTACTCAAATCTTATAGCCTCACAGTTGCTTGACAATACCAGTTTCTTTTGCCACTCATAATCAGGCCACTGTTACACTGGCTTTCATGTTTAGCCTGCTTATGTTAAGGATTGTCATTCCATCCCAGGACTGCTAATGGAGCAGGCAGGATGTTGTGCATGAACTGCTGAAGATCTCTCATTGTAATGGAAGACCAAAGCAAAAGTAGTGGACAGTCACATAGGTCATCATCCCATGATCTGCCTAGCATCAATTACTCCATTCATTGTAAAACCATTATAGCTATTTAAATCCAAAAGTCTTTTGCTTCTTATCCAAGGATATAAGTAACTTGCAGGGACCAGCCTTCCTAGGAATCCTCCGTAAGTTTCAGCAACTTGCAAGGACACCTGAAAACCCCCCTCTCCATATGGCTGCCCTTATTGTTCTCCACTTTGATGTGAGCTCATTGATTCTTCACCTGCATTTCTATCATACCAAGACTTAATCCCCTTCAATCTGTCCCTGCAATGAAATCATAAAACTACTTTGCATTTTGAATTAAGATGCCATTAAACGGGATAAAGACACATTTTTGAAATGGGATGACTCCCAGCTTCTTTTAACGCTTGTTAACACCTGTTTGACCTATTTGTGTCTGTGTTGTAGAGGCATTGTTGGGGGGGGGGGGGAGAACAGACCAGGGCTTCTCATGTTTATGCTTCTAAGTCTTTCCTTTCTCTAGCTTTGCTCCATTTACTGTTAAGTGCTTCTACTCTGTTGCTTTCAAGTCATTTAAGCTGCTTTCTCAAAAGTTCATTCTCAGATTCTCAGCAGAGCTTTCATTGCCGTAAAATACATGCATAAAACAGGCCTGCATCTTTGTCACAGAAACTAGCAATTGTTCAGGAGTCTGGTGTGTTAGTTCATTTCTGCACATGTGATTTATTGCATCTTCTACAGTCATTCAACTAACAATGTGCCAACCTAACAGTAATGTGGATAGGTTTTATCTTCATTCACAAATCTCTGAGTGATGCTATCAAGATATTATGCATCTCTACCAGTCAGCGTGATGGAAAGACACCCCAAGAAACCTGATACCTAACAAAATAGCAATACTTAAGGTCATTTGTGCAAAGAGAAATGAAAGATTCGACACTTTAAAGCACAGAGGAGTCAGTATTCCACTGTTTTGCATTTGCATTTTTTGGGGAAAACATTTTAAAGCGTCTTTTAAAAAGACATAAAACGTTGCTGGAGCAATAAAGCATTTACCGCAACAGCAGCGCCTTGCACCTTTGCAGGGAAATTTAGCAGAGACGGCAATGAACCGCCTGTAGAAAAACTTCCAAGGCACAAAAGATCGAAGGCAGGAGATCACAACTTCAGGACTTTTCTTCCTTTCCTTCTTCCAAAACGATGACATCATTGCTTGGAGTGCCAGAATAATTGGCGGGGAATAGCATCGGTTTCAAGTTTGGGTGTTATGAAAAGCTGCCATATTCGGTCATTTTGAGAGGGAGTTTCAAAGCCTTATTTCATCCTCCGGGGGAGATTTGCATTACTTCACTGACTTCGCAGCATTGCAAGCCGGGTTTGCGGCACATCCTCCTACTCATTCTGCAGAGGAAAACCACAGACTCCCCGCCGCCCTGAACGTCAATCTCGACCGACCTCTTTATGTAACGTTGCATGGAGGGGAGTGGGGGGAGTTATTAAGCATCCCGGGTTTAAAATATACCAGCGGTCGCCGGGAGGTGGCGCCGTCGAGCTACTCCGAGCTACCGGTTTATTCCCTCCCTCCAGGCTCGCACGTGGGCCGCCGCCTCCCGGGTGAAAAACGGCAGCCTCCTCGCACTCGCTCCACTCGCCTTTTGCAAAGTGAGCCATGCTGTCCGCGCTGCGGGTGCAGGGCTAGCGTAGACCCCGATGCACACTCTGGACAGTTCGGGGAAGCGTCGGTTTCAGCAACAGCTCCCGACGCCACTGAAACGAGCCGTCAGTAACGGGCTTGCAGGGGCGAGGCAAAGCGCCGTGCAGGGGAACAAGTGGAAAAACGGTAGGAGGCTTTCCTCCCGAGGCGGAGGATGGCTGCGAGGGATGAGCCCAGTTGAGAAAAGGCGTCCGAGGGATGCCCCGTTATTCCTGAGCTGCTGCTGCTGCTGCTGCTGAAGTGGTGGACGGTTTTGTGAGAGGGTTTTTTTTTTCCTTGGGCGGTGGGGCGCCGGGGTCTGTCTGCACCAACCCAATCACGCACTTCTCTGCCTCTGCTCCGGGATCCACCCAGTCCTTTTATCCCGGAGGTTTGGTGAGGGCACTTTATTTGCCCCTCTGCCCCGCCCCAGCCCGCCCGTCGCTCTCGGTGTGTGTGCTTGCCCTGGGTGCGTCGTCCAGACAGTTGTACTGTACTTTACTCTCTCCTCTCCTCCTTTCCGGGCTCTTGTTCTCAAATCGTCCCGGCTGCCCTGCGGAAAATATAAGTACCACCGCCAATGAAACCTGTTTTGCGACGGGCGCTTCGTGGGGCAAGGAAGCTACCGTTCCCGTTGTATTTGGCTGGACGCCTGTGAGAAGCCCCCCTCTCCGTTTTCCAGGTTCTTCTGGAGGGTGACTCGAATGCCGCCTTTTACAAGCTCCGATGTCAATTTCTATCCTTTGCCCCAGTCACTTGAGTGTACGCGTGGCTGTTCGTCCACGAAGAAGGACGCCGCCTTCCCGGTCCTCTGAAGGAAGACCACTTTGCCCGAAGGTGCCTCTGTGAACCGATAGAATTCCACGTTGAACTAAGGCTGAAGATCGTAGGTGGGCTGTAAAACTACCGGAACTCTCCTCCCTTCCCTGCTTAGCCTGCCTCCCTTGCCTCCACCTGGGAAAGATATCCAGGAGTGAAAGGGAAGGAAGGGTTTTGTTGACCTCAGAATGCTCCACTCCATCTTGGGAGACTCTCCTTTCTTCTGAACAAGAACTGGCAGAAGAAACTTTGGGGGAAGGAAGGACTGCCATTTCTCTTTACCACAAAAGCTCTTGTTGCTGGATTCTGAAAGCTGTTTGAATCTCCTGGAGACTCAGTTGCCTACCTGGCACAGAGGAGCAATTGTTTTGGTCGAGGAAAGGGGTTATTTAAGGACCCCTTAAGGGGATTGAGGGACAGGTCCTGCTTAAAGAAAAGGCTTCAAGGGTACTCTTGCCTCATTTCACCTGCAGAGGTGCTGTGAGCAAGCTTGAGGATTTCCCCCCCAGGGTCCTTGGAAGCTGCATCTTTCTTGCTGTGACATCAGGAAGAAACTTTGCCCACCAAAATGTCCAAAGTGGTGGCTTCCGGTGGAGCTGGAACCCCAGCAGCATCAGAGAGTTGTGGGGCAGGGCTGGCTGAAGACCTCTCTAAGGTGTCTGATGAGGACCTGCTGAAATGGAGCAAAGAAGATCTCATTCGTAGCCTTCGTAAAGCTGAGTCAGAGAAAGTGAGTGCCATGCTGGATCACAGCAACCTCATCCGGGAGGTCAACCGCCGCCTGCAGCTCCACCTGGGCGAGATCCGGGGACTTAAGGTAAAAGGATGCTTGCAGGAGAGGAAAATGGGAGGAGGGGAAAAAGCAAAGGCAGGGTGAGAAGATCTTCTGATTCTTCCAAATCACTATGCAGCTGTGTAGCCCCTTGCAGAAAATCCAGGACCATGTAGACTGCTATAATGAAAAATGGTAGGGATGGGCAAACTAGAGAGAGATTTTGTTGTGAAAGATTGTTGTGTGTGCTTTTGTTCTGCTCCTCAAAACAAATGCCAAGAATTAAGTTTGTTTTTCTCCACCTGGAGTTCTCCCAGGTCATTGGGACTAAAGCATCCAGAATTCCTAGGCAGCATGTTAGAAATAATGGCCACAGGACTAGGTTAGGAAAAATTGCTGAAAGCCCTTTATAACATCTGAATGTTGGATTTTGGAAACTGCATCTTTCTTGCTGTGATAAAAAACAAGTGGGTTCCACAAACTGCCTATCCCTACACAAAGACAGATCATAAGTTGGTGAATATTGTTCAGGAGAACTTCCCTGTTGATTTAGCCTCATAGGGTGTCTTCTTCTCTCACACCTAAGGTTGTGAAAATAACCCACCATTGTTATTATGCCCTTGCGAGAAAATATTTCTTTGGACTCCGAATCAGATAAGAGACATAATATCAGAAGGTCCCTTGTCTGTTTGCAAGGTACATTTTAGTTCATAGTTTCTCAATCTCAGCAGCACTTTAAGATGCGTAGACTTCAACTCTCAGAATTTCCCAGCATAGTCTGCTAAACATACTGCCAGATTAAAAAGATGCTTCCTGGAGGTTTACATCCTAAAAACATAAAAACATGATAAACCTAAAATTAAAAAGGAAAGACAATATTTTTATGTACGTATGTATGTGTCCGTGTTACACAGTGAAATGCTTAACATTGAGATTGTTACAGTATGTACTAAGTAAAGTATTTCTGTTGGTGTAAAGTGCTAGTTTCAATTTGTAGCTTATCCCATCCAAAAATATTTAGATAGCATAGCTTGAAAAGGTACCCTGTTTGTAACCAGGCAGAGTGGAATAGTTTACTGAGTTGCTGACAATTGTTTATATCATGCCTTCCAGGATGCTGTCTTCTGAAGCAGCTTACAAATAGCAGAAAGATATTCTTGGCTGTTTCAAGTAATGTAATTCAAATAATGAAGGGTCCTTCCAACTGGAAAGTTGTTGTAAAAGGCCCTGTGGGAAGAACAGGAGGCAGCTCTTTAATAATATCCTCCCTGAGTGCTGCCTTATCTCCTGAGTCTTTTATACAGCAATTGCTGGTAGGTAGTCCTGAATCTGGAAAGGCCAGTCCAGTAGGAGAAGGTACTTGACCTGATCATAACTACCCCCTCAACAGTCCTCACCAATACACACCTAGCTGGATTTTGTTTTAGACCATTTCTGCAGCACTGATTTATAAAGGCTTCTAACACTTTGCAGCCATTGTTAAAGCAATATTAATCCTCACTATCTTCCTGAGTGTCAGGATAGATAAACCATGCTATAAAAGACTAACCGAGAAATAGCTTTAAACAGCTCCCTAAAAGTCTGTAATAGAGACAGTACTCTTTAAGTACCTTTGGCTGATCTTGGCTGGTTTGAAAAAGTTAAGCAGGATTGTAGATGATTAATATTTGGAAAAGAGTTCACAGGGAAATCTCAAGGCTATAGGCTAGGCGGTGAAGTTGCAAAAGCAGCAGCAAGAGTTTTCTGAAATTGGTGCAAAAAGTACAGAAGTCGAAGCTTGACTCAAGGAAGTATTTTCATTTTAGTCTATGGTGGGTAAGTACCAAACCAATTTTAGGAAAGGTAAGATAGGCCTGATCTGGTTAATTCTTAGTTGGGAGAATACCAATGTATTACACGTGGAATAACCTTGAATCAAGAAGGATCCTGTAGCAAAAGGATATGTCTGGGAAGTCATCAGGAGTTGAGATTTGTTTCAGGGAGTTTTTCCCCCTTTGTATATCTACATTATTTTTTGTGGTTGAAATGAAATAGGTAAACTACAGGGGAATGAGACCTATCTTCCTTCCTCTTTTGAAAACGGTCTGATTCCTTAAAGTTCAAGAGGTTGTATTAATTATTAGTAAGCAAAAATTGTGAAATGGGAGATATTAAAATATGTAAAGGTTTTTTTTCCCCAAGGCAGCTTAGCAATCTTTTCTATAAGAATTGGTCATGTGGTAAGTGGCTTGCCTTTGCCTCCAGGGAAGGAGGGGCCTTTCCCTAAACTCTTGGAGCATTTTCAGTACATCCAATTGAAGAGGTGTTTTAACGTAGTAAGTGACCTACGCTTGAAAATAAACTTCCTCGGAAATGTGATGTTACCTATCTTAGTGGGTAGCAATTTCACAGGATCAAATAGAGAAATGCCTTCCAATCAACTAGAGGAAGTTGTTCAGTTGAATATAGGGAGTGATGGATCATTAAGTGGCTTGTTGACCATGTGTGATAAACCAGGTAAGAATCCCAGCCAGGTGAGCTAATTATCCTTATAGAATTAATTGCATTAGTTGCATTAGATCTAATTCAGGGGTCTCCAACCTTGGCAACTTTAAGACCTGTGGACTTCAACTCCCAGAATTCCTCAGCCAGCAAAGCTTTTCTGGGAGTTGAAGTCCACAGGTCTTAAAGTTGCCAAGATTGGAGACCCCTGATCTAATGTAACTTGTAAAATTACATTGACAGAATCTTGCAAATCTGTGAGTACAATTCTCTACCTATCTTCTTTATAGCCCAAGAAACTAAGGAGAATCTCTACTGAGCCTCTAGTGCTACCCACTCCCCAGTTGCAGACTGTTATCTCTTACCTGACACTTCCCTGACAGCACCTTTTTGCCCAATCTCCCAAGGTCTTTCCACATACTGTTACATCATTTTCCCCTTCATATCATCCTCCCCTCCTGAGTCTCCAGGGAGACAGATTGTGGTGCTGTGAAAACAGAATGTAGCTTGTGTGGCTCCTCTCATCTACTGGTAACTCTCCAAGAATACATGAGGCATCCCCTAAATCAGGTGTACCAGTAGAGCTGTCCCTCCATTGGGAATTTGTTGGGCTTTCCCCTCTCATGTCTGTGTACATTGCCTGGCTAATTTCCCATTGCTACCCCCAAGGCACCCTCTACCCTATACAAGAATCCCTTCTGTTCATTTTGGTCAGTGCCAAACTCTGCAAGTCTGGCAGTTGGCAAGCATGGATTTATTTTATTTTGTTTTGAAAGGAGTGCACAGTTATAGCTCATGCACGTCTCTTGCTGTCTCCGTGACCTTTCCAATTCAGGTAGCTTTTTCAGTGTATCAAATATTCGACCCATTTTCCTTTTTGTTTATAGTCTAGCACCTACAGTCTAGCACTGCTTTCACCTCATACTTTTCCTTCCTGTATAGCAGAGTCCAGCAAGATACCTCTTTTACTTGCAAAGATTGATGGAATATAGGGTGAGGTCTTCATTGATGCTGGCAGCTGCAACTGAAATGCTACTTGGTTTATTTGCTTAATCACTGGGACAAGGCCAATAAATTGTGAGTCTAGTTTCTTGGAAGACTTCTAAATTCTTTTGGTCTGAATGGACTTTGGTTAAGTCCAGTAATGACTTCCAGTAAGTCATTATTGGACAACATTTTTTATTGCCAGGAATTCCTTCTGGAAAATATCATAGTTCCTTTATGCTGGGCAGGAGAATTCTGGAGTAAAAAAATTAAATTAAATAATTCTGGAGTAAAAAAATTAAATTAAATCACTAAATTAAATCTCTCTTCTCACCCCTTCTTTTTCCATCTGGATCAGAATTGCTTCTATGACCACATCTGAAGCATCTCTCTTCATTACAAAGGGTCAGGGTAGCTGAAGACCGAGAAGCAATGGTTTGTTTTAATTCTTGAAATGCTGTCTGCTCTTGGGTTGACCAGAAGAATTGTTGGTCTTTTAAGAGCTGAGACAGTGGTTTTACATGGTCAGCAAAATTTGGGATGAATTTCCTGTAGAAATTAGTAAAGTCCAGAAAGCATTGTACCTCTTTCATATTACATGATGTGTGTGTGTGTGTGTGTGTGTATGTATGTGCACACAACATGATAACATAGATTATCTTTGCTAGATCCTTCTGTATGCTTTCTGTGGAAATTCTGTTGCCCAGATACTTTAGTTGAGGCAGATCAAATGCACACTTCTCTAGTTTGACAAAAAACTTATTCCATATTTTTTACAGTATGGTTCTGATACATGTGACATGAGAGGAAGGATCTTAAGAAATAAGTCAACTAAGTATGCCATCACATACTTACCTAAAATGTTTGCAAATACGTTATTTATGAGTCTAGGAAAGCTCCACAATTAACCAATCTGAAAGGCATCTCTATGTATTTGAATTTGCCACAACTCTTATGAATTAAATACTCATGTCCTCCTTTTATTTTTATTACGTTGTAATCACTTCTCAGGTCTACTTTTGTAAAGATGTGAGCCTTCTGTAAGCTGGTATAATAGATCTGGGATAAGTAGGAGTGGATAATGGTCTCTAATTGTCACTCTGCAGAGGTCTTTGTTGTAAGACAGCTGCTTCTTCTTCCCCAAACATATACATAAAGTAAATCCTTCCTTGTTCCATAACTTCTGATAAGTTATAATGGACCTTCCAAGGGGTACTTATGACTGGGTTCCAAAATTCCACACTCTTCCAAGTTCTGTATCTACATTTTGGGTACTTGGCAACCAGCATATTATTTATGGCTGTTTGCAATATTTCACAGTCACCGTGACCAAAATCTGCAATGTTTTTGCCCAAACAGGCATTTAATTCATCTTTTCCATAGAAATTTTCCCCATAGAAAACAATGGATTTATTTGAGGACTGCACTGTTTGCTTAATGATCAAAGTTTGTAAAATCTGGTCTGTCACCCTCATGACTTATTACTGTAAAAGACAGGCTACCTGTATTTGAGATGTTGGTGGTAGGTAAACTTGCACTACTTGCAAAGTGACACTGTTGTCATTTAGAGTAGCAATGTCAAACTCAAGGCCCGAGGGTCATGTCTGGCCCACAGAATGCTTAGATCTGGCCTGTGGGGCCACCCTGGAAACAGCAAAGGACCGACCCATGGTGCCTCTACCAGTGAAAATGGAGCTTGAGGGCTCTGTTTTCAGCTGCAATGGCCTGCTGTAGCCCTCTGCCAGTAAAAACAGAGCTCGGGGAAGTTCTGTTTTCGCTGGCAGAGGGCTGCAGGAGGTCATTGTGACCAAAAATGGAGCCCAGGCGTGGCCTCCCTGAGCTCTGTTTTTGCTGGCAGAAGGCTGCAGAAGGCCATCGCAGCTGAAAACAGAGCCTTGAGTGACAGTCGAGCTGGCCATGGCCACCCTACCCCCCAGATCAAACACAACCCTGATGCAGACTGAATGAAATTGAGTTTGACACCCCTTATTTAGAAGAAGGGAATGAGAACATCTCTTGTGCCCAACTTATAACTGGATCATGTAGCTGAACGCCATTGGCCTGCCTGCCATAAATAGGTCATGTTGAGTTGGGAATATATGGAACTGATCCTAGTCCTCTCCAGAGTTTTCTCCAGCATACTTCCATAGGAAGACAGAAGCCTTGTCTGGGCTCTACAAGTTGTGGCGCTGCCATGGGTTGGGGCAAGTTCTGCCTCAGCTGTTGTGTTAGTTATATGTTGGTATTCTGCAATTTGGTCATCTCGTCATCTCCTTGCTTCTAGTGTTGCAGCAAAATTTCTTCCAAATGCTCTGCAGATAGCACAGTTTCTTGAGAATAGAGAAGAGGTTTTTTTGCGTCCCTTGATGTCTCACCATCCAGTTGCGGGCTTTATTGTTTTTTATCTGATTGTTCCCTTTGCTCAGTCCCCCAAGGTCTTTCCCACATCCCATTTCAGGGCCAATCTCCTTTTTTGCCTAACCTATTTTATAGATTTTATAAATGAAAATTAAATGGGGTCAGGGAATTCATGCTTGCCATATTTGCCCATTTGGAAGAAGTACAGAATGTAATTAATTTTAGTAGTAATAATACTAATAAACTCTAGTAATTTCATATTGTTCTTTGAGAATATCCACCTAGGCTCTCCCTGTGACTTATACTATGTAATTGTATTTAGTAATAAATGAGTAATTTGGGAAAGATTGTGAACTTGGTAAAGAGTTAGCTTTTCTGCTGATAAAACTTGTTATAAATACATCACCCAAAGCGAATAGGACATCAATTTTAAAAGCTTTCTTCACATCATGCTTTCATACCTCCAAGTCAGAATCTTTTTTTTCTTTTTAAAAAAGAAAGTAACAAAATGTCACTGTCACAACTTTTAGTAAAAATTTCCTGCCTGGTCACCTGGGGGCAAAATCAAATGCAAGTAAGTACAGATCTGGCTGATCCTCTGTATGCAGACCTTTAAGAATAGACTCTTGATGGAGAAAGCCTTTCCGGGCTTCAGCTGGAAGTCTTTCAGACACACTATACTATGTCAGAGAATGAATAGAACTGCATTCTGCTCCTGAGCTGTGGCTCTTTCCTCTTTTATAATACACCTTCTGTGCTGCTGTTTAGGCCTTAGCATGCCTAATTTATGTCATAACTTGAAACGTTTGGAAAAAAGTCTCTTCTTTTTTCATATCGTTACACTGACTCCCAGCTTCAGATGGGTTTATGAGAGGCAGATTATTTAGTTTTAATCCAATAAAAAGAATCAGGGAGAAAAAGCTGATTCTCCTGAGAGCCGGTCGGATCATCCAGAGAGTGGGAGGTGCTTCAGTCTGCGTCGTTGAAGGCTGAGCTTAATTACTGAGGAATGCTCCGCCCTCCATCACATGGCTCCTTGCATTCCCCAGTTTATGCTCAGCCTTCGTGAGATTAGGCTGTGTATTTCCACTCCTTGGCCGATTCAAGCTAATTGCTGCAAAGTCCTTTACTTTTTCAGGTTTGCCTTTTATTCTTGGCTCTTCCTTAGCCTCTGCGCACTTCAGGTAGCTGTAGCAGGGGAGCGCGTTCTTCCCCCCCGGGGGGGATAATGAGCGGGCAGCTTTCGCGCTCCGGCGCCAATCCCCCCCCCAATTTAGCTCTTTTCCCTGCCGCTTCTCCACGCTGCAATCGCAGCGGCTCCATTCGATCGCGCTGATAAACGCAGCTGGTATTCCCCCCCACCGCGAACGCTGATCGCCCCAGGAAGGGCGAATAGTTTACCTGGCTGCCTTTCCGGCCTCTAGACGTGCCG
>BHEV01039133.1:0-38983 GCA_004319985.1 Emydocephalus ijimae | reverse complement strand
CAGGGTGGCCTGGTAGTCCCCACAAATTCGAATGGACCCATCCGGCTTTATTGGCGTTACTATTGGGGTCTCCCAAGGAGAGTGATCGTTAGGTTCTAGTACCCCCTGAGCTATTAGTTTATCGAGCTGTTCATCGATTTTCGGCTTTAAAGTAAACGGAACTCAACGGGGCTGAAGGCGGATGGGAGCTATCTTTGGGTCAAGGCTGAATGATATTGGGGTCCCCTTGTACTCGCCTAATTGTTTGGCAAAGACATCTCGGAATTTGTGGATGAGGTCCTCCTCCCAGTCGCTTCCGCTGACCCGGTTTATGCCAGCCATTTCAATGCCAAGTGGCGCGAACCATTGGAGGCCTAGTAGGCTAGGCCGATCTTTGTCGATCACGGTTAGTGGTAAGTACGCTGTGTGCTTTTTGAATGATACTCTGACTTGAATGGATCCGACGACAGGGATTCTATTTCCTTGATAGTCCTTGAGAATAAGTCTTTGATAACGAAGGTCCTGGCTCTGGATAGTGGGGATGAGTTGCTTGAGGGTCTTCCAGGACACCATCGAGAGAGACGATCCCAAGTCGACTTCCATTTGGCAGGGCCTGTTCTCGATGACCACAGGAATTTGAATTTTCTTGGCGTCTAAGACAGAGGTGTGAGCGATAGTGATAGTATGGTGAGCCTCTTCTCGCCTCGTGGTGCGATTTAAAACTCGGTTTCTGTAGGAGTGGTTTACTGGTTCTCGCCTTACAGGACGGTTTCCTGTCGATTGGCGGTAGTTAGCCCCCTTTGAGGCTAGGCCGGTTCCATGTGAGCTTCGGCAGACCCGTACAATGTGGCCTTTCTTACCACACTCATGGCAGAGTGCATCACGGAATTTGCATTCGGACCTGGGATGGTTGGCTCCGCAACCGGTGCAGGGACTTAAGGATTTCGGGTAGTGGCCCCGCTCGGACCGCAGTTGATGGACCCCTTCTTCGTCGCTGTCTGACGACGAAGAGAGGTCCTCGTGGTGGGTCTTCAAAAGCTGTCCTTCTGACTTGGATAAAAGGTCGTCTATCTGTTGTTGTGCTTGAGTGCGGTTTCTGCGCAGATGGGCAGTGGATTTCTTTGTGGCTTCCGCTGCAGCAGCATCTGCGATGGCATCGGCAAGGCTGATGTCGCCTTTTGCCATCAGCTTGCTCTGCACACCTAGTGCATCTAATCCCAGGACTATTCTATCTCTTAAGGCCTCTTCCAGGTCGGCAAACCCGCAGAGGTCTCCCAAGTTTCGGAGGTCTGCGACAAAGTCGGTGATGCTTTCTCCTTTTCGCTGGTTCCTTTGGTAGAACTCGTGCCGTCTTATGAGCGTGGGCACAGTTGGTGCGTAATGAGCCCTTAGTATGGGTTCGAGGACGTCCCAGTCCATGGCCTTCACTTCAGCTGGTTTGGCTAGTGCTTTAGCCATCTTAAATACGGTTGGTCCGCAATGCGCCCGTTTCTTCCCAGCTGAGGCATCCTTCAAATTGTTAGTTTCCAAAAACATTTGGAAACGATCCATGTAGGACTCCCAGTCCTCTTGCGCTGGATCGAACGGAGCGGGTGGTATGACGCCGCTGGACATGGTTCCGGCGTTGCGTGTTGTCAGCCACGTGCTCGGCTTCTTCTTCTTCTTCTTCAGTCAGCTCTGCTGTCTCCACATCCCACCTTCGTCGCCAGTATCAAGTTTGAGGCATGGGCGATAATAGAGACGAGCCAGTTAAACGGTGAACTTCAACTCTTTTATTTACATAGTGACAGCTCAGGAAAACAGGGCAGCTACGACCCTCTTATATCGATAACCCAATAACTATTTAACCAATAAGAACTCAGGAGCACTTGCTCCATTGAACCAATACAAAGGCTCTGTTAATGGCCAATCAGATTCCCCTGAGCGGGCCAATCCGATCCTGCCATTAGACAGCCAATCAGAAGTGCAGGGCCAGAACCCTGCACTTAACTCCAAGCTCCAAATAACTTTATTACATTCTATGCATTCACAACAGTTCCAGGCTGCATTGGATGATGCGTACCCCACCATTTAAAGGGGCAGCTTATCCCCTGCTGAGCTCATTTCTATTATTTCAACAGTATGTGCAGTTTAAAAACCAAGAGCAGCATTTTCAAAAGGGACACCTTTCCTCATTCCTGGAGCGGTCCAGTGCCTTCTACCACCTTCTTCTGCTAGGCCTGCAAATGGATATAACTGAATTCCATAGTACATGTAATCTTCAACCTAGGGTGGCTGTTAGCAACCCGCAGCTTTGGAGCTGCATGTGGCTCTTTGGGCCCTCTGCTTTGGCTCCCTGTTGGGTGGTCCTACCACAGGCTGGGCCCACCCCTCACCCTCCCCTCTCAGTCACTCCTCACCTGGCCTGAGAAGGTAAAACACAAAAACAGAAATGAGAGGGAGGGAGGGAGGGACACCCATTTCCCACAGAAACACTGGGAGCCACAAAACCTGGGTAAGCATGGTGGTAGTGGTGTCATGTGACTGGGTGGGAGTGATGTTGAGTTGGCCACACTTACCCAGATTTTGTGGCTCCTGGTGTTTTCTGTGGGAATTGGGTCCAAATGACTCTTCGAGTGTTTAAGGTTGCAGACCCACTGACCTGGGATCACAACTGGGACCAGATTTTCCTTTGCTAAGCCAGGCGCTTGTCAAGTAAGTCCTGCCCAATTTTATAACTTTCTTTGGCCGTGGCTGTTAAGCAAATCGCTGCAGTTAAATGTTTCAGGTGGCCGTTAAGCGAATCCCATTTCTCCCATTGGCTCTGCTTGTCAGAAGCTAGCCACAAAGGTCACAAATGGTGATCTCATGACCCCAGATTGCTACAACCACATGTCAGTTGCCTAGTTCCCAAATTTTAATAATGTGACTGTGGGGATAGTATGACAAGTTTTAAGTGTTATCAGTTTTAAGTCATTTTTTTAATGCTGTTGTAATTTTGAAAAAAATAAGAAATGAAGGTTGCAGGTCGATGACTATTTGTCCAGTGTAAAAGGCTTGTCTGCATTTAGCTTCCCTTTCCAGGAAGGAAAGAAGAGTTAGAGAACTGCTCAATGTTCCAAATTTCCATTATTAGGTATTGTCCATGTTGAATATTCTGATCCTGTTGTTCCCAGTTGTGATCTTGCCTCCCTCCCTGTAGAGTTGTAATCGCAGGAAAGTCATTATCTTGATGGCAAACCTCAGATAAGGACAAAGTGAATACAACTCAAACAAAATCACTAATGCAAAGAAGGATTAGAGAGAGGAAGTAAACATATGTTAGACTTTAACTAGAGATAATTAATTGTGTTAATTACTATGTTAAACAGCAACGAAAGCTGAGCAGAAACTAAAGTTAACCAATGCTAGAGAATTACTAAAAATGTGTATAAATGCAAGACTAGACTCCAATAAAGTCATCATGATTCATTTGATCATGATCAAACACCTCGACTGCCTCGTCATTACAACAAGTGGCGCATGAACAGGGACCCTCTTACTTCGTCCGGCAAGGATTTGGTGCATCTTCAACCCTTTGGGGTTTCTCAACTATTTTTGGTTTCTGTAAGTATGGGGTCTTCGCTTTCTGGGGACCAAAGGAAGCATGTAGATGAATTAGGCTATTTGTTGAAGAAAAATAATACAGATACCAGAGAAAAATCTCTTAAGGCTGGTCCAGGAGATTGCAGCTCAGTGCTTATGGTATCCAAAAGAGGGGTCTTTAAAATTAACTGATTGGGAATATAGGGAATATATTGCATACTGAACCTTTTGCAGGTGTGGCATTTATGTAGATATGCAATTGAAAAATTTGGTCACAATGAACTTTCTCTTTTAAACACACCTCCACCTTCATGTTATACTAATGTTGTCATTTATCCTCCTTCTTCACCTGAATATATGTCTTCAATTCGCTCAGCTGTTGCAGATACAGGGCAAAAGCCTCCTGACCCTATTATTCAGAAAATTTCTTTTCAGAAAATGGTTGAGAATTGTAAAAAAGATGCCTCTGTCTCAGGAACAGAACTTGCAGAATTACTGTCTGTTTGTCCAGTACAATATCATCCTGGTCAGGAGCCACAGCTTGGACTGCAAGTAGCAGAATGGGAGGGTCTGCCTTATCAGATCTTAGGAGAGTTAAAAAAGGTAGGTACAGATTATGGGATTAGTGGTAATTTTACAAGAGGACTTGTAGAAGGAATAAAAAATGGTTATACAATGATTCCTAAAGATGGGAAGCAAATATTACCTGACACCTTCAGCAGTCTCTCTCATTCCCCCCCAGCCACAGCTGATAGCGCTGGGATTGATCTAATCACTCAAGAGGTAATTGAGTTTAAAATTCCTTTAGAAGTTAAAATAGGTCCATCTCAATTTAAAGGTTTTCTTCCTTCAGGATTAGTTGGATTAATTTTGCGTCGTTCTTCTGCACACAAAAAGGGCTGTTTTGTTGTTTATCTATTATCTATTACCTGGTGTAATAGATTCAGATTACACTGGTATCCTCATGATTCAGATTTGGGTGAATCTTCCTCAAGTTCTTCCTTGTAATTCTTCTGTTGTTCAATTGTTTCTTCTTCTATATGAAAATCCATATCCTGGTATAGGTAATTGTGTGGATGCAGGATTTGGATCAACTTCTTTATCTGTAGGCTTACTTCATCAGCTGAACTCCTCTCTCTTCTTAAATAAACAACCATTTCAAGGGTTATTGGATACTGGAGCAGATGTTACTGTCATCTCCTCTTTACATTGGCCAGTACAGTGGCCAAAAATGACCATTTCTTCATTGTGGGGAATAGGAGGTTCTACAGCTGCTTGGTAGAGTGTTCAAGAAATTAATGTTACAAAATCTGCTGGTAAGTATTTTTTCCTACAACCATACATTCTAGATATTCATACTAATATTTGGAGCCATGATATCCTTTCTTTTCTTAATGTTCATTTGATTCTTGATGATGGCTCTTCTTCTTAAATGGTTCTGTTCTACGCTGGTTTGGGTGGAACAATGACCATTATCAAAGGAAAAACTTGCTGCTTTACAACAATTGGTTCAAGAATAATTGGCTGATGGTCATATAGAACTTTCTACTAGTCTTTGGAATACTCCTGTTTTGTTATGAAAAAGAAATATGGGAAATGGCATTTCCTTCATGATTTAACAGAAGTTTTTAATAATAGCATGCCCACAAAACGATATCATTGGTGCATGTTGCCTCAGAGAATGCTTAATTCCCCTACACTTTGTCAATATTTCGTGGATAATGCTCTTCAACCCTTTAGGAATAAATTTCCTTCCTATTTAGCCTATCATTATATGTATGATATATTGATAGCAGCCCCAGATTTTGATGAATCTAAGTTGTTAAAAGAGTTAACAGATACTGTGGCACAACAAGGATTGTATATAGCCTCAGACAAAATTCAAAAGGTAGAACCTTATACCTACTTAGGACATAGAATGTTGCATAATTGCTCCATTCCAATTCTTCCTGAATTACAAGTACAGAAATCATATACCTTAGTACAATGGCAAAAATTACTTGGCATTATTAATTGGGCATGCCCATTCTTCTACATTACAACTGGTGATATGTTGTCCTTATTTCAGTCTTTGAAGGGAGCACCATCATCAGAAGATCTAGTTGTATTAACTGATCTTCAAAGAACATGCCTTCAAGAAATATTGAATAAGTTTAAGCATCGATATGTGGACAGGATAACATCCTTAACAATAGGACTTTGTTTAGCTATTCTTTCTACTGCACCCTTACCCACAGGATGTCTTTATTCTAATGCCTCTCCACAAGCAGTCAACATTCATGAATGGATTAATTTGTCTGCTACTCTGCCTAGAAACATTTACCCCTATCAGACTGCATTAGAGGATTTGATTATTGAAGGTCGTAAAAGAGCCTTACATCTTACAGGACAGGATCTCATTAGTATAGCTTTCACTCGTACAAAAGTTGAACATGAGCATTTGATGATGATTTCAGAATCATGTCAGATAGCCTTTTCTCAATATGTGGGAGACTTATTGTATTCTTTACCCAAGGATCCTAGAATAGTGGTTACTACTACTTTAAATCTGGCCTTTTCTTCCATTTTTGTGCGAAATCCTATTTCTAAAGCTCTTACAGTTTTTACTGATGGCTCACCTACAAGAGGTGTGGTCGTCTGGCAGATTCAACAACAATGGTATTCTAAATTTACTGCCACACAGACTTCAGCTCAACGTGCTGAGCTGGCTGCTGTGATTTTAGCTTTACAATTGTTCAATGACCAACATATTAACTTGATTGTTGATGCTCAATATGTGTATTTAGATATGCAATCTCTTCCCTTTTCTTATTGTGCTCTCTCTTTGGATAAGAATTTGTTATCCTTGTTTTTATCTTTAAAGAATAGTTTGGAAACTCGCTTGTATTCTTTGTATGTAGAACACATTCGAAGTCATACTCCCTTTACTAATGCCTTGACTGAAGGAAATCAGAAGACAAATGAATCCTTAAAGGAAGTTGTGTCTTCGTTTGTTGATCCTGTTGATAGCCATTCTTATTTTCATCAAAATGCTAAATCGCTTGCAAAGCAATTTAAAATTTCATTATCTCAAGCCTGGGATATTGTACGTGCTTGTCCAGCTTGTCAGCAACTGGCAGTTCCCTTTCCAATAGGTGTCAACTCACGAGGAACCCAAGCTAATCAAATTTGGCAAATGGATGTAACTCAATTTTCAACCTTTAAGCCATACTGTTTTCTTCACACGTCTATTGACACTCATTCACATTTCCTTTGGGTTACCGTTTCAAAACATGAACGTACTTCAGATGTTATTTCTCATTGCCTATCCTCTTTTGCTGTGATGGGTCGGCCTTCTCAGTTGAAAATTGACAATGGCCCAGCTTATATTAGTGAGGAATTTCAAACCTTTTGTCAGAAATGGAATATTACTTTAGTGCATGGAATTCCTTACAACTCTCAGGGTCAAGCTATAGTTGAGCAAGCTCATCGTACCTTTAAGGCATTGCTTTAGAAACAATTACAAACTGAGTCTGGCCCTTACCATCTGCGAAAGATTCAAAATATCATTGCTGTAGCATTATATACTTGGAATTATTTAACCTTTTTAGATTCTCTTGCAGACTCACCTGTTAATTTACATTTTTGAACTACTGAATCTTTAGCAAGGCCTTTGGTAAAGTACCGCCAAACTCCAGATCCAATCTGGAAAGGCCCTACACCGCTGATCACCTGGGTGCGCGGTTATGCTGCCATGGAAGATCCTTCTACTAGACAAGCAGTGTGGGTTCCAGCATGCTGTGTTCGTCCATATCATGGCATGGCATCAGGGCCTTCTCAACCCGATTCCAGATTTCAATCTTCATCTGAACACAGAAGTCCGGCTTCCAAGTGAAGCGCCATCACTTGGGGCCAGGTTAAATCTACTACATATCAAGCTCAGCAACAACTGCAACAGGCCTCATTACCTCAGACTCCTGAAAATCTTGTTGCTGCTGTTTTTGCTATTATTACTGCTAATTCTGTTATAATTTTACTTTGTATTTTCTTGTTTATGGTTAATGGTGTTTCTGCTCAAAATGACACTTCTGTGGTTCGTCTTAACCCTAATTTGTGGGTTCGTCATGCCCAATACATGTTTATGACCCATGGCACAAATATTACTTTATACTATGAGCCCCCAATGGCATTTGGTCAAATTTCTTTTTCCCCTAACTTGATCATGTCTTCTACGTTTATTGTCTCACAACTACAATCTATTTCACACTCCTGGATATTTTCTAAACCCCCTATACAATTGAATTCTGTCCGTTGGCGTTACTTGAAAGTTAGCCAATTTACAAGGGGTCTGTTTCTGTTGTCACGCTAAACACAGTTGGCTTCATAATTGGTCTGACTATGATGCTGCTCAGCACATATTAAAAAAACTAGGGAATTATAGTTATTGTTCTAACTACTATTGGTTGTCAGGTACCTTTAATTCTTCTTTGTATGGACTTAATATAGCTCCTGATATGTATCCTGACAATTTTCCTATTTTTAATGCCTCTGATCAATCTTTTTTGATAAATATGCTACTAATGTTCATCCTTAGAATTTTTCATTCTTTGAATAAAACTATTGAGGATGAGCTTGCCAATTTACAGTCATACATTCAAAATAATATCCATGCTCAGTACTCACCTTTTGAGTGGACAACCAATTGGTTCCCCGATTGGTCTTGGCTCAGACAGTTTTTGTTTTTTGTTATAATTATTATTATTGTACTAATTGTAACCTGTTGTTTTATTCAGTGTATTCCAAATTTGTTTGCATTGTTTCGTTCTACTTCCTCTTCCTTAACTCCTTTACAGTTGCGATACATTCATAAATCTTTGAATCCTCCATTTAAAATAAAACACGAGGATATGTAGAGTTGTAATTGCAGGAAAGTCATTATCTTGATGGCAAACCTCAGATAAGGACAAAGCAAATACAACTCAGACAAACAAAATCACTAATGCAAAGAAGGATTAGAGAGAGGAAGTAAACATATGTTAGACTTTAACTAGAGATAATTGTGTTAATTACTGTGTTAAACAGTAACGAAAGCTGAGCAGAAACTAAAGTTAACCAATGTTAGAGGATTACTAAAAATGTGTATAAATGCAAGACTAGACTCCAATAAAGTCATCATGATTCATTTGATCATGATCAAACACCTCGACTGCCTCGTCATTACAACATCTCCCCCTTGACAAAAACAGGTTAAAGGTTCGTTCTTTGCTCCAATGACAGGGTGGTACTTCTAACAGGAAGTATACAGCTTGTATGCATTTCAGGAGAGATCCTGCCATGGGATTATTGGTGCGCTGATGACAAAGGAAACAACACAATCCTTAGCTTGTAAATACTGTGTAACAGAAATTGGGGAATACTTCCTCCACTCAGATAAACTTTTGATCTTTTTATAAAGACAGGAGGGTAACATATGTCAAGGCACGATGGTTCTCCTCTCCCCGCCCTCCTTTTTTTAAAAACACTTAGTGGGCACTTTATTCACAATATATTCAACTATGGAGCAAGCGTTATTCCAGATTAATTAATCCAAATCAATTGTATGCTATTACTAGTGCAATTTAAGCTTCTGGGCAGAATTTGACACTGAATTAAATATCTGAGCAGGCAGCTACACTCTGATTTTAAAAAAACGCTGCCAGTTTCCGCCCCATCATCACAGCGGATAAAAATTGAAACGAACAGGAATTCCATAGATTCAGATAGTGAACATTTCAAACGGTTCAGTTCTCCTTGAGGATTATCCCTAGTTAGAATTGCTTGTGCTTCTTTCCAGTTTTTCCAGCCCTCTTCGCCTTAGCCTCAACAATGCTTCTGCCATGATTGTCTGAAAAATCTAAGAAGCAAAACAGAGAAAGCTGCTACATCTACACAAACTGCCCTACTTATAAAGATAATCAACAACATCTTCAATGCTGTTTAAAGCATCATGATTCCCACTGGCTAATCATCAGACTTTACACCAAAGACAGAATTCCATGAGGAGTAATAAGAGGTACCTCGGAAGCAACGGGTGCAGCTCCCACCTGCAGCCGCTAGAAAACAAAAAGAGGCAAAAAAACATGCAGTAAAAATAATTCAGAGGGGAGGGAAAGTTGGTGCAGTTTCTTCAATTACCACTACAGGGAGTGTTAACAAGGACCTGGCAGGAGCCAGATTTTCCTCAAAAAGGTACAAGAGGTATAATATCTGAACTGGCAATCTGGTACCTTCTAGATAACAACTCCTACAAGCCCCAGGAAGCCAATGGAAGAATATTATAGATACTGTAGTGCAGACCATGTTGGAAAAGGAAGAAAAGGCTTTTTAAAAATAGGTATTCAGGAAAATACTGTGGTACTCGACCAGCCTTTTCTACATTGGACGCATGTTCCTCCCCTCTTTAGGCCACACAACTGAACTGCTGGGGAGCCCCTTCCCTCCATCAGCATCCCAGAGAAAAAATGAATAAGTCAATATGCATGGCACTCAAGTTGATGACGGGCATCCAATGTTCTTGAAGGTGAGGAGTCTTCAGTTCTGCCTCTCCACCCATCCCCTGCTCCATCTCTTCAAGTTCACATGACAGTCCTGCTTCAGCTGATGAGACGATAGAAGACCCAGCACCCGAAGGTCACCCAGTGGCTGGCCCAGCTCAACTCAGACCATTTGTTGATGGTGTAAGACATGCCGTAGCCCTAGAGGGAAAAGCAGCACATCAACCAAGTCAGATTCTGGCACAGACAACTCTTGATGGTGGGGAGGCTTTCATTCAGACAGGGAAGAGCTTAGACAATCTCCTTTCAAATAAATACGCAGGCCTAGTCTTTTGTCACAGCCAAGTTGGTAGTTGACCTACCTCCAGACTAACTGGAGATGATGGCCAATGAAGTTCAGAAAGCCTGAGTCTTACTGAGTGGGATTTTCCCTCTATTCCATGATTGCACTGAGGGATTTCCTTTTTCTGTCATTGCTCTCGCTGTTAGCAGTTTTTTTTTAGTTTTCATCCCTCAGGATAATTAAGATACATTTCAATAGGCACCAGCAATACTTAGTGCAGTCTTATGCAAGTAATAAACAAAGATCCGATTATCTGATTAACATCAGCATCCTTAATAAACGCTTGTTTCCCCATAGCTGGTTGCCATAAGCAAAATTAGGCCAAATAAAGGTGTCCCCTTCCATGAAAACAAAGTTGGCCATTGGATGTGTGGGGATGGGGTGAGGAACAAACTTTCAAGATGAGACATTGGAGATCATCTTATGAGTGAACCACTGCAGAAAGGGAGAAACACTTAGTTCAAATAGAGGTACTCTGTGCTCCAATATGCACAAACAATGCTCTAAACTGAACATTTTTAACTCAAGCAGGTGACCTGGTGGCAATCAAAAGATTGACAAAAGCACTCCATTTCCTCCCCTCCCTTTTAAATTATAGGCATTTGTTGTTGAACAACCACATGTTCAATGATCCTTTGAAATCACAAAGGAGCTGAACAAGGGGAACTTCTGGTGATCCTTAGTTATAATGGCAGCTGTTGCAATGTGCCCAGCAGTCACAGGATCACAATTTGGGCACCCCGCAACTAGCTCACAGTTACAATCTAAAGCTACGTGACTGCCATTTGTAACCTTCAACTGCTGGCTTCTGACAAGCAAATTAAATGGGGAAAGTGGCAGGGAGTTGCAAATGACAGTCACATGACCGTGAGGATACTGCAGCTCCATGAGGTTCACCCAACAACAGCAGGTGGGGCTGCGGTAACTGCAGTTGTAAGTGATGATTGACATTGCACTTTACAACTGTGTCACTTACACAGTTCAATTACCATTGGTTAAGTGAGGTCTACCTGAACCTGTCTGTGGTCTGGATGATGGTGGTGATCTCCATCATTTCCCAATACCATCTTTGTCTGCTTTACCACAGTGTGGCAAAGGCATATTGCTTTCCTTCTGATTTGGCTTCAAACATCACGAGAAAGGCAGATCAGAGATGATTCTATGTCCCTCTGAATTTGCAGGAAAATTTCACGAAGTCCTGGTGGACGGTCCTTAAACTTACTGCCATCCTCATGCAGATGAGATGAGATTAGCTGTTGTATGGCACATCCGTATGTTATTAGATCAACTAGGTTAAAATAAAGGGGTGGAAGGGTCTCTCAGATAATATTGGCAGTTGTTTCATGACCACAATTGGGATTGGGAATAATTATTAAGCGAAGTGGTTACTAAGTGAAACCTTAACTATGTTATAATCTCACTTCAGCTTTCCTTTACTTCACAGACCTGCAAAGGTCATAAATGCAAAGACTGGACACAAAGTTGATTGTTCATCAGTACATTTTTACCTGTACATTTTTTTTGGACTCCTCCCAAAGATATGTCCAATACGGGTATGACATAAAACTTCTATTCTGTCACTCACCGCTATCCTGGATAGCTCACCTGTTCTTCCATAGTCTCATCGGCATCCATATCAAATAATGAGCCTAAGTAGGCCAAGTGGAAGATAGCGAGAGCCCCAAAGAGCACGTTGAGGAGACGAACCCAGAGATTCTGTAGTAGCAGAAGTATCAGAGGTTCAATCCAACTGTAAACAAGCAGAAACTCACCCCGCCATTCCCCACCCACCAACAGAAACAGCCTAGTCAAGAGGCTTCATATAAGCAGCAACATGTTGCCTTGTTATATCAGGCTTCAATGATCTACAGACCCAAAAGCTGAAAGAGATTTCAGGATCGGGAAGGCCGGATCCTGCTACACCAGGGTTCTGCAACCTGCAGCTCTGGAGCCACATGCGGCTCTTTTGGCCCTCTGCTGCGGCTTCCTGTCAGCTGACCCCACCACTGGCTGGCCCCTCCCCTCCCCGTCATTCCTCACCTGGCCTGAGAAGGTAAGGGTGATGGCAGGGGATGGAGACTCACTCAATATTCCAGAGCAGGTGGTGACTGGATGGGAGTGAGTGACATCAAGTTGGCCACGCTCACCCAATCACACTGGTTGTTAAATTATTGGCTCCCAATGTTTTGTTTTCTGTGGGAAGCGGGGAATGGCTCCTTGAGTGTTTAAGATTGCAGACCACTGTGCTAGACCCAAGGTACAATCTTTGGCACAATCAGTTGAGGCTGCAGGGGATAGGATTGACACAAGGATTAGACAAGGCCAGAGTCAGAAGGGGGTAGGGATTCTTTCACTGACATTCTGCTTTTCCTCTCTTGTGTACTGGAAAGAGAGACAATGAGCAAACGAAGTATAAACCCATCTCTTGCAGATGTGTTCTAGAAACCAAGGGCCATATGCAGTCCCAGAGTGTCAAAGTTGCACACCTCATGCTAGAACATTATTCTCGCATTAGGTGTAAAAGGGGAGGGGCTTTCATCCCTTGAGATTTCAGCATATACTTACCATGCTGTTCCGATGTGAACATCCTGGTTGACACTTCTTGGAGAGTATACAGGCATCAAAGATGACAGATAACCTCTTTCTGAGAACTAAATGGAAATCAGGCAAGCAAAATGGTGCTCAAAGTTGTCCAAGATTTAACTCTTGACTCTTGGTTTGCTTAACTAAGAAATGTTTGCTTCAAACGAATTTCCTATATTGGGATTCAATGCAGCATTCCAATTTGTTATCTGCAGTGACAGCAGCTTTAAATATTCTTTGCCTCCCAAATGAAGGAGAGAAAAATGCAAAACTTAAAGTTTGCCACAGGGTGTACAAGGAACTGCAAAATGGCATCTGTCATTAGATCATTTCAAGACAGTTAATTATAGATCTTGTTGGCTTGTGATCCAGTATGATATAGTGGCGAAGGTGCTGAGCTAGAAACCAGGAGATGGTGAGTTCTAGTACTGCTTTAGGCATAAAAGCTGGCTAAGTAACTTTGGCCAGTCCAGTCTCAGCCCATGGGGTGATTGTGGGGAAATGGAAAGCATGAGTATGTTTGCAGCCTTGAGATAAAGAGATGAAAAATTAGATAAAAATCTAACAATAATTATCAGGGGATGTTTTTCTGAAGAAAATGAAAGTTGCTACATGGCATCTGGCAACTTCCTAACAGGCTGGTTTTTGTGATGATGGTGCCCACATTAAAACTGTGAGGAAGTGGAGGAGTGAGCATTACTATCATATCGTTTAAGTGCCGGCTGAAAATTTACTTGCGGATCAAAATCTTCCTAGTATGAATGTTAGGAGAATGATTTTTTCCATCTTTGTAAGGAATATATTTCACTGGATGCTACCTTAATTCTTAGCCATTATATTCTTATTTTTTTAGTTTTTATTTGTTAAATTTATAATGCCCTGTGGCTATTATTTACAATAAAAGCAATAATAAAATATATAAAACAGTATTTTATCTGACATGGCTTTGGCACAGCAATCAGACAATAGAGAAGGGAAAGGGGAGCAGAACACCTCAGCAGGAGAAAAACAGCAGTGAATGACTCACCGTGTTCAATGTAAGTGATGAAGCCAAGCGACAACAACACAGCAGCCAGATGGAAGCTCAGCCCCTAAAAGAAATGAGACTGCAGTTAGGACAGCCATCTCTAAGCCCCTTTGCACAGGTAGATGCATAGGACAACTGCCAGGACCACTGATTTCTCAAGACGCCACATCAAAACTGGACAGGAATTCTTCTCATATGAACAGATCTCGCCCCCCCAAAGGAAACAACCTGGAAACACAGGAGAAGGAAGAACAATTTTGTCAGAGGTGCCCCAACTTGTCCTTTAATTAAGAAAGACCCTCAACTCCATTTGTAATGAAAGGTATACTTTTACTAAAAGTCAAGTGGATTACAGTATAGCAAAGCCAAAACTGATGTTTGCACACTAAACTTTCCTGGTTAACTTTCCCTGTCCGGTTCCTTCCCCTTGCTAATCCCTTATTGTCCAATTCTATTTGAATACATTGTTTTGGTAACTGTCTCTTCAATGGGGGCTGTACTTTGACCTTTGGAAAGCACGATGAACAGCAGTTCCCTCCTCCATATTGTGCCCCCCCCCATTGTTTATGGCAGACTGAAGCTAGAGAATGCAAGGCTCAGGCCTATGATGGCAGCTCTGACAATGTTAAGGTCAGCTGAACTACACAAACAATAGCCTATTTTGTTCCTTGGCTTGTTACAATCTGCCGTTCCTTTGGTTTACTGATTTTGTTCCCCATTTGGTTGATCAACAGATGATACAAAGGCAACTAGAGCTTCTCCAAGCACGCAAAGTAGTGCCAAGAGAGGTGGGGCAGAAATACTTTTAAATCAATCAAAATAATAATAAATAAAGCAGCCTGCTGAACAGAATCCAGAGTTTCTCACTTATGATTAGCTTAGGTCTAGTTTACAGGAAATCTATGGAATGTATCTCTTGAGAGTTTCTAACAAATGAAGCTTTAAATTTCAAAAGGAAGACAAAATTTTCCCAAGTAGCATCTCTTACTCCATCAATTCTTGCTAATTGCAGAAAGTTCACCACATAGAACTGAATAGGAATCATTATGAATGAAAGCAATTCATATCTCTGAAGATCCAGATTTCTAGCCCCCTCCCTGTCATCTCTCTAACAAAACAAAACAAAACAAAACAGTCCTACCTCACTAAGTTGGCAAGTGGTAGGATCTATTTCCACAATACACTAACTTAGTTAATGAATAGATATATCATCACGCTACATTCCTGTTATACGTTATAAATCTTAATCTCAACAGCTCATTGTGTTTTGTGAATCCAAAACAGCAAGCAACTTAGATGCCTGGAAGATAGACTTCATAAATACTGGCAATGTAAGTTAAACTATCCAGTTTACCAACTTCCAAAATGGAGCCCAGGAGAAGATGTTTCAGGAAAGCAAGGTGATGTCGTTGGTATCTTGGTCAACTTGGATGGCTCATCCTCAAAACCAGTTAAATAACTAAGTCAAAAGTTGTGCCAGTGATCAGCATGAAGTCAGATTTGATGAGAAAGCTGAATATAAGCGCCAGCATCTGAGATGGCTTCAAGGACCAGATCACCAGGAAGATTTACTCAGCAGACTTAGAGAAAGATGAAACAGAAAGGTAGGAGGAGGAGGTCCGGGGAGAACTATTGAGAGTGAAATCCATGTCGATACCAAGAGTCTGGAGCAGAGCAATATGGTCTGAGGAAAAGTGAAGATCCACCATAGTGAGCCAAGCCAGAGCACTGAGGAGACAATGCAAAGAAAACTTCCCTGGTAATTGTGAGGCAGGGAGGAAATTTTATTGATCCTCTGAGGAAACAAATCTGCTGTACCCTGAAAGCTCCCATAAATCCAACCTTCACATAGTTGACGTGCCTTTAAGAAAGAACCTGGTCAAAGGTTCTAGAGAGAGTGCAAGAAGGAAATAGCAGACTTTACTCCAAAAAGGGATTTATTTATGTATTTATTTATTTATTTATTTGCTTATTTCCAGCCATTCTATCTTGCTCAATCTCTCCTATTACAATCTCTTGGTATCGACATGACTTACTTCTTACTGCATGTATGGGGAGATGGAACAAGTAACTATATGATGGAATTTGTAGGTCATTATATAATGATGCACTGAGATCTCCTCACAGTACACGAATTTGACATTTAAGGCTTGGCATCCAGATTTTCAAAGATTTGTCATGCTGCTAAAGATGCAGAAATGGAATATAGAATGAGTTTATAAAGGGATACTCACATGTAAGAGGGCACTAGCTGCATAAGTTACAATGATGGCCGAGAAGGTCCCCAGTTTCAAGGAGTTCTTAAAGACATCTGAAATAGATGGAATTGGTCACCTGAGTCATTTGTCTTGTCCTCTCCAAAAACTCCAGGCCATTGTTCCAATCATTAAGGAATTATATGTCCAGATCCTCTATGAGAGTGAACTATTAGCATCCTTTTGAAAGCTATTGGTATCTCTCAAGCCATCAGTTTTCATAAAAACATTGCCTCTGAATAGTTTCATTCCATCTAATAGTTTCTTGTAGCCATGGCCTTTGTGATCTTATTCAAGCTGCTTAAAAGCATGTATGCTGATGGTCATCACATATCTGGTAATGAGTCCTGAAGGTTAATTATGCCTTGTAATGATTATTCCCTATTTTTGGCTTGAGGATGTTGCTGATCAAGATCAGACTTCATAGGAGGCCCTGTATCTCTTGACACAAATTAGCAAAATAGACAATTATTTGGCATTTGTCAAAAATTAACTTTAGCTGTATATTTTTTACAGCTGTATGATTAGAATCCCATCACCAGCGATGTAGGTTTGTGTGTATGTTGCTTCAAGCATGCAACTTCACAGTTCCCCACATGCTGCAACAGACACAGTCCTACAGAAGCAGACTTCTTGGAAGTGATTCTAAAATCATGTGTGACATCTAGAAAGGCAGCCCCACAGCTTCAGACCACGTAAGTGAGGGGCAAAATCCAATGAACATAATAAATCAGTAGAGGTAAAGGCTAGCAAGCACAGCTCCCAGTCCATCTTCTGTCACACCAATCAAGTTATCCATTCTTTAAATCACAACTCCAAAATTGTTATCACTCAAGGTGCAATTGTTTAGCCTTGGCTTAACGTATGATCTCAACCATTTATAAACCACAGTGAGAGCAGGAAGTGCATATGATCCTGACCAAACCATGACTGAATCAACCATCTCACTGCAATTCACTTAGAAATGTCTGAAAGTCTATACCAGGAGTGTCAAACTCAAGACCTGGGGGCTGGATCCAACCCATGGGGTGCTTAGATCTCACCCGCAGGGCAGCCCTGGAAATAGCGAAGGACTGGCCTGTCTGCTTCTGTGAGCGAAAATAGGCTCCCGAGCTCTGTTTTCAGCTGCTGCAACCTCCTGAAACTCTCTGCCTGTGAAAACGGAGCTTGGGAGGGCCATATGTGCAAGAGGTCGCAGCAGCTGAAAACAGATCTCGGGAGCCCATTTTTGCTAGCAGAGTGCTCAGGCCACCACAGGCACCCCTGAAATGAGTGATGTCAAGTTGGCCATGCCCACTCTGGTCACACACACCCCGAGGTCAAACACAACCGTGATGTGTCCCTCAATGGAATTGAGTTTGACATCTCTGGTTTATATCTTCAACTTAAAACCATCCCTAGTCTACTTCTGCACTTACCGAAAGATGCATAAAACTAGGAAGCATCTTGCCTAGCTTTTCTTCATTCTGTTTTTTTAGATTATTCCCATCACCCTCAGCCAATATAACCATTATTGAACGAAAAGCTAGAACAGGGCTGCCAAACTCAGCACGTACTGGCTGCGCCCATGCCCAGTTTAGTGAAGAAGAAAAAAGTTGCCATATGTCATGTGACAGTGTGAGTTTGACACCCCCGAGTCAGAAATATGACCTCCTCTATCTGATGGAGTTTAGGCACAGGATTTTAGGTACAGGCACTTAAAGCTAAGTGTCCTAAAGACAACACAGATTATAAGCATTCTCACAGGAATTTAGCCATCGTGACATTGGTAGGTTCCAGCTGGTTACCACCTCCACCATAGAACGTGGCAACTCCACCCTCACAGGACGAGACACTGTCAGGTCCCTAAATAGGAGAAATGAATCAACAATTACTTGGGGCAAAATGCAGAGAGGATCAGGTGGGCAGTCTATTTCAGCTTATGGACTACCATCAAGGACCTACTGAGCTAGAACTGTCCAACTGGCATATTTAAAAAGATGTGAAGTTCCTAGGGGCTTTTCTATTTTAGCAGGAACTTTAGAAATAGTCTGATGATGGCTGTTCCAGGAAAGTGGCTTGAATATAAAAATAATAATAGGTTACAGAATCTGGAGCAAACAAGGTATTTGTTTTAAAAATAGGAATGAAAGAACCCAACTTTGTGGTTCCCATGGAAATCACCCCAAAGCATCTCAAGAACAGGTAAAAGAAACAGGTAGGCAGCCTTTTTCAACTTATGGACTACCATCAGTCTTCTGAGGAGCAATGATTACATAAGTGAGTGCACCAAGGCCAACTCAATTCTCACAACCCTGCAGTTAACTGCAATTACTGCAGTTGTCTGAAGTGGTGTAGAGTTTCCTGCCTAGGCAGGGGGTTGGACTAGAAGACCTCCAAGGTCTCTTCCAACTCTGTTATTCTATTCTATTCTATTCTATTCTATTCTATTCTATTCTATTCTATTCTATTCTATTCTATTCTATTCCTATTCTATTCTATTCTAACCTTATAATCAATTGATTTTCAATTTTGAAATACTGCATTATTCATTAAATATGCATTAAGCAACAAAACTATGTTTATAATTAAGCAGGCAATATTGTTCTGTCAGTCCTTGGTTGCCCAATTAAATTAACATGGCAGAATTTTTCAGTAGCTTCCATAACCTGAAGAATAATGATTTTAGTGAGAGTGGATGCTCCTGGTATTTTCACTGCTGGTAAGATTAAAAGGGATGAGATTAAGTCACGTGTTTTCTCTTTGTGTAGATAAATGGGGAAGAGGAGGAGTCCAAAAAAACAATGCCACATAACTAAGGGTTGACTGGCATGCAAAAGGTAGATAAACAGACAAATGTAAAATTACAGGAAGATTTCAATTAAATATATGAAATTTGCATGAAATTGATTGTGAATAAATATCATTTTAAGGAATCAGTGTTCTGCACTTTCCTCTGACTTGAAAGAAAACCACTGTGGGAAAGGACACCTTGGAGCAAAGAATATATAATATGGGAGAAAAGCTGAGAGAAAGATCAAAAGTCGACTAGGAATAAAAACAGTAACAAATGTAAGAGGATTACCAACATCTCAAAGAAAAATGATCTTTTACTTCATTCCTAAAAGATATCATATTAGAAGCTTCCTCCAGCTAGGCTTTTCATATATATTTTAATACATTTCCAATTTGTCTACTTTGTTCCCAATTGTGCTTTGAGAATTTGAAGCTTATAAGCAAAGGATTCTAGGTGCCATCTTCCACCCCTCTTACCATTTCAAATTCTCCTTTTCCTCTGTAAAACCTGATCCTGCCAGGGTAGCTGTAGTCTCAGACAGAAAGCCCACAAAGTAATTGCTGAAATGGAAGGAACTGGCACTCTCATAAGCCCTGAGCCACCTGCACATAAGAAGAGATGAGAATTTAAAAACCCGGGAAATAGTTGCACATCCAATTTTCCAAGAGAAGTTTAAGGCCCCATGGAGACTTACCTCATTAAAGTACTCCTGGCATGCACAAGAAAGGAAAGAAAAGGAGAGAAGTCAAACAGAAAACAAGTAAGAAATAAGTTAATACACTGGTTAGAGACTGTTGTATGTATTGGCAGTTTGTTAAAGTGCCTACATGAATCTTGAAGGGAAAAAAAGCAATATTATAGTTGCAACCCACATACCTGCAAAGTATTTTTAAACAATAGATGAGGAAATAAATGATGAGGAAAACCAGATGGATTTAATGGCCCCAGTTTGTCCCTTCATAAGCTATTTAGCATGAAAGATTAAAACAAATTTGCATGCTGATGCTCATTTGTCATAAGTCACACAGGCCTCTAAATTATAGCCCTATTCGCTAAACAGGCCAATTCTTAAAAAGGCAGAAATGCATGCAAGCATTGAGCTACCTCTGGCCAAATTGTATGTTTCAGTAAATCTCTAAGTGAACAGAAATTGTACATGGAACAAAATGAAACATAATAGTTTTCTGCCAATTTGAGTGCAAACTTACTATTTATATGGCATTACTTACACGTAGAAAGAAAATAGCAAACATAGTAGGTGCAAAAGTTGCGTTCAGAATTTGTAATACTCCTTAGGCTGAAATAATAGCTTCCAAACATTTCCTATGGCCAGTTGAGAATCTTTCCATTCTTGCCACTGGAATTTCCTCCAACCTTATTTGCAGAAGAACTGAGAAATATTCCTAGATCTGCTTTCATTCATTACATGTTTGAGATCTTCCCCACAGAATCTACCTATCAATGTTTAATGCCACATGCATACTTATTTCTATCAGCTCTGCCTTAATAGACTTCGTTCATGATGCCAGATTGCAATATGGTGAAATACAGCTGTTGAAGGTAGGTAAAGGAGTTCCTGTGGATTTTACTCCACTAAGTATAGAGAGTAATGCTCATCTCTGTTTCAAGGCCATTGAGCCAGCACTATCTAAAGACATTTCCATTGTCATGTAGCCAGCATGACATCACGGTACACTGTTACCTTCTCACCAATGTGGTACCTATATATCTACTCACATTTGCATGCTTTCAAACTGCTAGGTTGGCAGGAGGTGGGGTGAGAACTGGAGCTCACCCCATCAAGTGGCACTTGGATCTCGAACTTGGGCTGCCGGCTTTCCAGCCCAACAAAGCCCAGCATATTAACCCCTGACCCACCACACTGTCCTTATTGCTGTTGTAGGGAGAGGATGAAATTCAATTGGCAGGAAAGGAGGTGCAAAGCACTTAGACTATCTGGTGAAATCTGCAACTGATTTAATCCACAAGAGTTCATGCAAGTCAACCAGGGCTATGAATTTTAACTCAAATATCTTCTACTGGTTGAATAGTTCATTTACCTCAGAAATCTAGAATTGGGTCCTCTGGGATAATCTAACCTTCCCTACCAAGTCATGTTATACCATTTGAGATATACTAGAAATTTTCTTGTCTCTCTATTAAACTTTTCTAGGACTGTCTAGATTCAAGACTCATCTCCTGATCTACATAAAAACTCACAAAAACCTACTGCTCCCACTTAAAACTAGAAAGGGGGCATTTTGGGGCAATTATGTGTCAAGATCACTCCTGTTTGACTCAGCTTCCATTTATTTTTTTTTTGCTCTCATTCTAATTACTCTTGCCTTTCTCTTCCATGCTCTCTTAAACAAAAAGCAATTGTTTTTTTTTCTCCCTCCTGGCAAGCTACCCATTGATTAATTTTTGTAGAAAACTCTGCATTAGAGCCATTTCCTCTTCTGGGCTAGACTAGGCCTGATGGATCAGGGGTGGAGGTTCTATGCTGATTTTAAAAGAATTAATTCTGGCTAGGAAGAAAACCAAAAAGGCCTGATCCAGGCTTTCCACTGCATCTCTAATAGTTTCTCAGCCAGAATTGGGCATAATAGCAATTACAGCCAACTGCACCTGGAAATACATAGCTGAGGAATCTGTTTATTTTTTTAAAAATATACAATATAGCCCTTTTCACCATACATGTAATCCTTGATTTACAACCATTATAGAATTGGAAAATCTGCCATTAAACAGTGTGATTGTAAAGCGAAGCATGATGAGGCAGCCAATTTTATGACCTTTTTTTCCACAGTTATCAAACACATCATAGTGGTCATTAAGTGAATTGCAACTTATGACCTTATCTGCCGGCTTCCCAATGATTTTGCTTGTCAGAAGCTAGCTGTCAAATTTGAAGATGGAAATTATGTGACCATGGGACACCGTGACTGTCGTAAATGTATGATGCTTGCCAAGCACCCGAATCACCGATTGCTGTGAGGACCAGTCATCACTTTTTTCCTCCTAACTTTGAATAGTTGCTAAACAAATGGACATGTCAAGAGTTGCCTATTCTTCACTCACTGTTTTCTTGAAAGTAAACAAGTCAAATTGTAGATTTTTCCAGCTAGGAAATAGCCTATGAATATGAGCAGAGATGGATTAACACTACATGCTAATTCCAGTCATGGAAACTATTGAAGTAATGACTCATGGAATCTACTGAAGTAATGACTCTTAACTAATGTTTGGAGAAATCAGGATGTTCCGTGGTATAGAAAGTCACCTGGATTTTAAACTTGTTATACACTTCACAGGCAAAGTAGCTGCTGTTAAGGCACTGATTTCTGAAATATGTTCCAAGTGGTATCTTGTGTCATAGATCCCAAAGTTAGGTTCCAGTGTCTTACTTCCAGCACCCATGAGGTGGCATTTCTTTCTCAAGAAACCAATGAAGTTCCACATGGAACTAGAGAGTCCATTCTGGGGTGTATGCTTCCAGCTGAGCAACCTGATCTCTAGTGAGAAAGTCTCGTGGCCTGACTAATCATCTGCTTTTTTGCTTTCCAATAATAGCTGCTACGCCAAGAATGCACCTATTTCTTTAGTTTAGGGCTGACCATAGTATTAGGTGGATGAAGCATAAATTCACCTTGGTAGGTTATTTGGAGCTGGGATATGTTGGCTTTTCATGGTCCTTCTTTTCTTCCAACAACCTGTGGCATTCCAAAATATTGCTAACGACTTCTCAGCAATTTTATTCTACTAAAGGGACATCTGTTTTTCAGCCTTCTTCCCAGTAAAAAATGTCTTTCAAATTTTACTAATGTTCTAAGGAATTGTGATAGCATGCTAAGAATAAAAAATAATTGTTTGTGTCCACTGATTGTTCTCAGATTTTTGTCATCACACTATCCAATATGACAAATTGTCAAAATTGGCTGTTATGTAATTTATATAACACCTCTGCAATGGAGGAATTGAACCCTTGAATGGCTTCAAGGTAATAAGGCAGACCTATAAATACTGATAGAGCAAAGCAACCATAGGAAGTACTAATGCAGAAATTTATCTACAGGCCACAGGAAAGTTTAGAGACCTCTGAAGACATATTGTGTCACATGATTAGCCCTAATGACTTGATGCCAATGTACAAGACCACAATTACTGGGACACAAACATCTCTGACATAAGCTTGAAAGAACTCTCATGTCACAATGTTCCCAATAAAGTGACACAACAAATGGAGATGTAGACAACAGTCATATAGATGTCAAGAATTGTGAATGAGATGTCTGACCAGGGAAGAATCCAACTACTATAATCTAAGTCATATTACCTGCTTCTGCGCTTCCTGTCACGAGGGATATGATCCCAATGAGAGAAAGTAAGGGAGGAGAGAGAAGGATTAAACAAAGTTAAAGTTGATAGAAAGTGAGAAAAAAGGAGTTCATTTAAGTCACTGTACATTCTGAATTGTGGTTTCCTGGAAAAAGCACCTCCTGAGAAAATTAAATACATGCGGGAAAAGTATGACATGCACAACTTTTCCACATGCTGTTGAAAGATGCCACATTTATTGAGCTTCTCTTGACCTCTCAACTGTTAAATCCAAAATGTGAAGTCACCAAACCAGAGGCCAACTGAGTTCAGTGAATTACAATTTCCAGGATCTCTTCCTGTTGCTGGTTGGCATTGATGAGAGTTCAGCCACTTCTGAACAATCACAATTCCTTATTCCTGCATTAAAATGTTTCAATATTCCTTGGATTTTCTGTTTCATGCAGTGTAGGATTATACAACATTCAAGTATCAGAACTACAAGCTTCAGTGTCGTTCTTATCCACTTTTTCTTATGATAAGATAAACAAGATGTGGTTTAGAAATACATGATCAGCATAGATAAAATCTAACTCCTACAATTTAATTGTAGGAAATTGCAAGTGGATTTGCTGTAGCCCGAGTGTTCCCATAGACAAATGCTCATCTTTCTAACACAGAATTATATTTAATCTGATGATGAAAGTACAACATAAGCCATTAAGAACCCTCAGCTGGAGAGAAAGATTTCTTCTGTCCTAATCAACTTAATGTATTTTTTTTTGCCTGAGGAAGCACAATGGTAAATAGCGCTTTCCTCAAATCATTTTTCACTTGAGACACACTTGATGGTAGAGAAATGCTAAGTTAAACAGCTAACAATCTGCTTTTTCTCTTTTTTTCATCAGACCCAAGATCAGGACCTGAGGCACTATCCCAATTTGTCTAACAACACATAATACAATAATCTTCAAGTGCATGATGGACACCCTATAAAAAACACTCTGACAGTAAGAGGCCTTTCAGAACATAGTGGCATATAACCTTTTCCCCATGCTGTTGAAAAGTGCCACAATTGTTGAGCTTCTCTTGACCTCTCAACTGTAAAATCCAAAATGTAAAGTCACCAAACCAGAGGCCTACTGAGTTCAGTGAGTTACAATTTCCAGAATCTCTTCTTAATAACACTCCTTAAACAGTACTTTTTAGAATGAAACTGGAGGGATTAAGGTGGGCTGCTACTTCCAATCTAGCCATGTAGAGCTATTAATCTGCACAAAACTGAGCTGACATTTCAAAGGCATAGTTGTACAGTTGATTCTACTCCATTTCCTTTTATCCAGGGTTGATGGCATCATAAAGCCAACTCCAAAGTAAGTCAAGGGAATACTAAAAATTCTTTTAAAAATATTAAAAAATATTTAAAAAATATTTAAAAATATTAATCCCAAAATGTGTCTTGCCATACCTAAAAATCCAAAGGTATTGCTGGAGCCATTAACTAAGGTAAAAAACTTCAAAACATTTCATTTTAATATTTCTCAGGGTTTCTTTCTTAAAAGTTTTACTCGGTTTTAATTCAGAATTTGGTGTTTGAAAACTCCTTTAGCTCTGCTGGCATGCTTCCTTAACAAACTCATTTCCAGCTGCAGGAACATATGGGAAATTGAAACTTAGAACATCAATTCAAAGCAAGGCACTTACTTCCTAAGTTGCTTGTAGCTGTAGAGGGGTATGAAGTATGAGAAGAGATAGGGAGACACACAGGTGGACATGATGAGGCACACAAGGCAGAGGAAGAAGCTCAGAAAGACCTTCTGAAACCAGGAAAAAGTCTATGTGGAAAGAACCAAAACCAATTATTATATAATGAGCATCCTCTGTGTGGATTCCAGTTGCTGTAGTTCTTCATTCACATGCATCTCCATCAGCTACAAAGCAGTCCCCACCATTTTATGTCCAGCCCCATGCATAGCTGCAACAACCTTGATCTGATTCACAGGATCCCTTCCAAAATTAAGCTCCAATAGAAGAAGGAGATTACTGAAGAGGTGGGAAGACTGTTTTAAACTTCAGTGCAATTGCAACATTATATAAACTAATACCCTAATTTAAATGAAATTAAAATTGAGTACTGCTATCATGGTCTGTGCAATGGTGGGATTCAATTTTTTTTTACTACCGGTTCTGTGGGCGTGGTTTGGTGGGTGTGGCAGGGGAAGGATACTGTAAAATCTCCAGTCAGAGGTGGTATTTGTTGGTTCTCCAAACTATTCAATATTTCCACTACCGGTTCTCCAGAACTGGTCAGAACCTGCTGAATACCACCTCTGGGTCTGTGGGAATGACTTTGGGAGATGAGGGGTAGAAATGCTGCCTAGAGAATGATCAGCTAAAAGGGAGGGGAGCCCACAGCTGAGAAATGGGCAGAGAAAGAAACTTAGAAAGGATCTGCCCTACCTTATCAGGCAGTAAAGAAAGATAGTGGAAGATTTGTACCTTCAGACTTGCAAGTCTGTTTAAAAAAAAAACACCTTACAATAATGTAGAGTTGGCTCATCTTGTGTGTTTTCTATCTGGTCTACTTGGGTGGCTGACAATTGTCTAGAGCAGGGGTGTCAAACTCAAGGCCCAGGTGCTTAGATCTGGCCTGCAGGGCTGCCCTAGAAATAGCAAAGGACCGGCTCGTGGTGATGTCTGCCAGCGAAAACAGAGTTTACGAGGGCCACGTGTGCCCCCCCCCGACCTCCATCTTTGCTGGCAGAGGGTTGCAGGAGGCTGTCACAGCCAAAACTGGAGCTCAGAGCCCATTTTCACTGACAGAGCACTTGGGCTACCACAGGCACCCACCCCCCGACACCAGTGAAAATATGCTGGCCATATCCACGCTGGTGATGCCCCTCCCCCGAGGTAAAACACAACACTGATGCAGCCCTTAATGAAATTGAGTTTGACACCCCTGGTCTAGAGATATTCTAATGGGGGAGTTGGCATATAAATAAATGTTTGAATAAGATTTAATTATATTTTAAATCAGTTCACTTCCATTTAATTGTGAGCTTCTTTATTTCCTACTTCTTAGTCCCTGTCCACCTAAGTTTCGCAATGGGGCCTTTAGCAAGTCACTCAAAGACTGAGTGCATCCCCCCCAAAAGGTGATACAATCCTCTCTTAATGGAATGAGCTATATCAAGCTGAAGAGGATGAGCTAGAGGAAGGGTTGTACTTTAGAGAAATACTTCATGAACGTATCTTTGAAGGTTTGGAATAGTGTTCGACATTCCACTTCACTGTTTCTCCTCTACAAAAGAAACACTGAAATATGTAGGTAGAATGATATCAACCTAATCAATAAAAATATGGCTGCTTCTATTCTGGTCAATGAAAGAAAACAAATAATCAGTTAATTCAAATAATCATTTCATAAAAATAACTGTAGTATGGTTTCTATAAAAAAATAGAGGTCCTTCATTCTCCATGGCCTAAATCTTTCCAATTATGAGCTTAAATAGAAAAATTAAAGAACTCTGTCATGGCTTGATTGTTTGCAACTATAGGAAGCCTGGAGAAAAATGCCCAAGCTGAAGGTGTCACTTTTAATAAATCTTCGAAGTTGAAATGTGGCCCAGTCTTTCCCACCAACCAGAACTTGCCCACCACACTGTCAATAATAGACATTGGAGTTCACTCACTATTTTCCTGCTCTCTACAGCCTGCAGATAGGTGCGAAAGCGGAACCAGGGTCCAAAAATAACAGTTCCGACAAAGTAGATATACCCCATGAACTCAACTGGGGATGGAATGGTTGGTACCTCGCCCCGGTCCAGATCAAAACCCAATGATACAGCCTTCATTGCCACAATCATCTGGGCACCTAGTGGTAGAAATGAGAGAGCAGGTCAGTGCTGACATTCTTAATAAGCAGCTTAAAGAATTTGTTGCCTCAGAGTAGAGTTACCAGCACAAATTATTTTTCTTTAGTCCAGTGAAGATTTTCAGATCCAATGGGATTTACGAATGGAAGCTCATATAATAAGAAAAGCATTATTCTTTCTAATAACAACTCAGTTTATAAGCCTTGATAGAATTTCCTAGCTGTAAAGCTATGAATGCTACACACGCTGAATAATACTTTATGCTTTTGGAAAGGCAGCACTTTCTTTCAATACACAGATTTTCTGATACACCTTGTCACATTAAAACCAGAAGATATGCACAGAAGGAGATATGTCACTTACCTCTCATCTTGTGCCAACTCACAGTGTCTACCATATGCATCTCTCTACAGAGGAGAGAAAAGCAGGAAACAATATATATATATTGTTGAATGCCATACATACATACATACATACATACATACATACATATGTATATATATAGGTATCAGTCCTTTGTTTGCTATCTTTTCTATCCCTAAGATCCATATAAGTTTCAAAATCCTCTTCTTGCTGAACTTTCCAATAAAAAGGAATACATTCATGTCAAAAGACTGGGTTCCTTTCTCTTCCCTCTTTCTCCCTTCCCTTCCTTTCTTTCTTTCTCCCATCCCTCCCTCTTTCTTTTTCTTCTTTCTTTTACAAGAAAGAAAGAAAGAAAGAAAGAAAGAAAGAAAGAAAGAAAGAAAGAAAGAAAGAAAGAAAGAAAGAAAGAAAGAAGAGCTACCATGCATCTCTATGCTATTCATGGTATATTTTCAGCTGGAACCTCTTTCTATTTAAACCAGGGGTCCCCAAACTTGGCAACTTTAAGACTTGTGGACTTCAACTCCCAGAATAGCTGGCTGGGAGTTGAAATCCACAAGTCTTAAAGTTGCCAAGTTTGAAGACCTCTGACTTAAACCTTAGTACAACACTCAGATATTTAAAGCCATTAAACATCTTGGATTAATCTTGAAACTTTTTGCATACTTGTACTTAAACAGAAAGAATTTTGTTTTAACACATATGGCTTCAATTCTAAAGTTACTTTTTATGAAGACCAAGTCAAGAAAAGGAGATTGGAAATAAAGCAAAGGTTAACCTTCTCATTATTTCTAACCTTTTCTAAATGACAAGTAGAAGTGAGCCTTTCTACTTGCCATTTTATTACCAAGAATTTACCACCATCTTCAAATTGAAGAGTTGCCTTCCAACAACAAAAAAACACAAGTTTGCAAACTGTCTGAATAGTAACACGGCACATAATTTTGTATGTTAAATATCGAACCACAAAGGGAAAGAGGGAAAATATGTGTGAGAAATATCTACTGTGTTTTTTGCTTGTCAAATTTAAAAGATCATTGGACTCCATAAAGGTTGTGACAGCAATAGAAGTAATGAAGCAGCAGCTAGGCAAACTGCTGAATAGTCTGAATTATGCTTTGGAAATTGTGTAATGCATGCTCTGAAATTGAGCAAATGAATGAGACCTAAAGGTAAGCTGTTCTCTACAAAACCCACTCTGAACTTACCACACTAAGCCTGGCATGAAAAAGCAGTGCTGCTTATTTGTTTTGAAGAGGAGGATATGGAATAAAGAAAGAAGATTGGCTCCAACAGTTTTAGGAGACTGCTTAGTTTTGTTTACCTAGAATATTTCCAACTTAGTAATCAATACTGTATTTGCACCAAATGTTCTTTTTGCTAAACACTGAATCCAGGCATACTTCCTGCAGCCTCCTAGGCCCAAAACAGAGCCTAGCAAGCCGCCTAGCGGCAAAAGCAGGTTGTGTGGGGCCCAACGTTTTTGGCCTAGCAAGCCTCCCTGGAGCCTCCTTGTGAAGGATGAGATGATGGGATGTATGTACAGAGGAGGCCCTAGGCCTCAGAGGAAGGGTCATTTGTGGAGATAGGACCCAGGTGTGGATGGAATGGACATGAGAGTGAGGAGAATACAAATTCTGATAAAACATTTTCTCTGGTCTTCATTTCTTTGCCTTAAGCAGCCTTGTTCCTTCCTGTCTTCTCTCTACAGAAGCAGGGTGGGTCACATAGGAGTGGCGGTGCTGCCTCAGACAAAGTTAAAACTGCTTTTACTTGAATCAAACTTGGCTACTTGGCTACTTATTGTGCTCTCCAAACCACAAAAAGTCAGAAATCAGGACATCAACTAACAAGAATGCTTATTAGTATGAATAATGATGGTTTCAAGATATTTTAAATGTTGGCCCTTTCAGGTTTGGAAAGAAATGAAATACAAATCTTTGTGAAAATGCAGCTTGTGAGTTTGGAAGGAGCTAAAATGATAGTTTATATATGGATACTAAGAACGATTGTGTCTTAGCTAGCTTGTTTAAAGTATTATTTAGATGAGTCCAGTTTTTCTGAACCTGGCAAACTCCAAATATTTTGAATTATCATTCCATAATTCCCAGACAGCAAAACTGAAGATACATTTAACACATCTGGAGGACACTATCTGGCACAGAGACAATTTAACCTACTATTCTCATCAATCTGGCTATCAAAAAAATTACAAACCTAAATATCAGCAATATAGTCAACTGTCCCCCACCTTTGCGACTACTATCCTGGGGATTGAGTATCATGTGGCTTGGGTGGGTTAAGTTTGCAGAAATTACCTTTTTAATACAAAAAATAAAATGCGGTATTAAAACCTAAGGATTATTCAACTTATTTTTATTTGGACAAGTCTAGGTAGTTTGAGTGGCCTCCACTCATGAAGCAGGTAAGCCTCGACAATGGGGCTGGCCAAAACAGGATAAATACAGCACCATGTGCCTTCTTGTAACCAACTTCCAATGGTTAAGGACACCTGTTTACCTTGTGCTCCCTTATGAAATGTGTCCCCTTTATTGATTAGTCTTTCTATTGGTCAAACATACCATGAACTAACCCTTTCCCCATGAATTGCTCTTGGCTGTATCAGCCTTTTAATGATGCCTCTCACATTCCTCACTTACCCCATAAGCAAATAGATGAGGATGGTGATGGAGAGCAGAACTCCACGCTGGGTTGAGTGGCGACACAGGAATAAAACCAGGTAGCACAAGAGGCTGAGGAGCACAACCCACACCATCTGCAGCTGAAAAAAGTGGTAGAGGGCATAGAAGCCACTAGTGATGGTGCTCAGGTGCTTAACATAGGATGGTAGAGCTGGAAAAGAAGAGGTGGGGAGCTCAGATGAGAGAAAGAGAAGCTCACCATGGCTGGCTTCACCCAACACACCTAGCCATAATATGGAGTGTCTGTGTGTGAGTATTAGCATATGATCTCAGTTGCTGATGTTTGTGAACCAAAGCTTATTGCAGGGAATGGCAATTTCTCCAGGGTTGGAGGCTTCCCCAACCACCTGGACACCACTGAAGGTTTTCTCATAGTAACAAAATGCTGTCACCAGAAAGATCCATTCATCTCTTTTTATGCTGTTTTGGGAACGGTGGGTGGTGGAGGTGCTGTTTTGGGAAGGGTGGGTGGTGGTGTTTGAAAGCAAGTAACTCAGAGTTCCACCCTTAAATAATCTCTCAGATCTTTAAAAAAACGTTTCCCGATTATGCTGCTGAAATTTCAAGTTATATGGGGAATTAAAAGTGGTAAGGGAAGTATTTTGTCTCCCCGAGTCCTGCAGTCATTCCTATTCCTACTGGGAGGGACGGTGGCAAAAAAACAGTAGTGGAAAATCAATCAATATGACAGGGATTGGGAGGGAGGACCAAGCTGTTCACCCCAGTTTATCACAGAATGTGTTATGTGAACCCAGTCAATTATAAATTACTCAATAAACCACCATTTATTGTGACACATAGAACTTCCAGAGAGTGTGGACTTTACGCCAAGCAAATGAGGTCATAGCCTTTTCTTCCCCACTCACTCTCTTATTCTCATGTTAATCTTATGAAGAACCTCTTCAGCCATGATGGATTGTGGGAAAGCAACCATAATTTTACAGCAGAAGGCAAGGCAGGCTGAGGGAATAAATTGGAACCTGACCACTGTCTCAATTCTGTAGAGGCATTTCTGAAGCATTGCAAATGATAATTTTTGTTTTGATTATTTCCTTCATATTATCTACAACATATAGTACAAGGACTGCAACAGCTACTATGTAAGACAGACAGGCAGAAAGTAGCAGGATGCCTCCCCAAATACTCACAAATAGTCAGAAAACATGACTAAAACTCCTGAAAAACTATCAGCCTTTTTGAACAAGTCAACTCCAAAAAATGTTAGGGAATTCTTGGAAGCTTGGCATTCAGGTAAATCAACCATCAATAAACACACCAAGATAAATCAAATTTACATACCATTCAAAAAGGACAATAAAAAAATGAGGAAACAAAAAAGGCTGCAACATATCCACTCTAGCAACCAACATTCAGATAAACAGGGATCAACACTAGGCAAACAATAAAAAATACCCTAATCAATGAACTGCCAAAGAGAAAACTACATACCCCTGCAGAGCAAACTATTCTATATAAACAGGCTGCAGTCCCCACACTTATTCACACTGATGATGTTACCTAGTTGGATAATGAAATGTTGGCAAGCAAAAACTAAGCTGGAAACTAGCTAAATCAATTTTATCTCACATGTATGCAAACTGAGCCCCTACTTACATAACCTCCACAGGAGACGGCAAGCTAGACACAAGAGCAGCAGAGTCCAAACCTGTTCAAAACCCTGCTGAGCAGTTGGCAGCACACAACTGCTCAACAGCTGCTGGTAAAACTCTTCCCGTGTAAAGGTGGCCATGGCCCCAACCTGGAAAGACAAAGAAAGAGATGTGGGGCAAACATCCTGGAGGAAAGGATCTGGAGGAAAGTCAAGATTATTCTTAAACATATATAAACATATATAAACCCAAAGCTCTTAGCTCTGGAGGAAACTCAAGATTATTCTGAAACATATATAAACCCAAAGAATAAAAAGTCTGGAATAAGATACACCAAGTCCTGTTCTTAAACTGGGATAATTGTAGTTGAAAGAACCTCCCTCTACTAGGAGAATGATTGAAGTTTCAGGACATGCTTACACAAAGATAAAAGGTTTGTCTATAGAATGCTTATTTGTGTTTTATTTAACCATAATTTTACTAAAGCCAAGCTGGATTGATATAACATACTACCTACAGCAGGGTTATGCTATTTGTGGTTCAATGCATGGGTGAGCCCAGTTAGGCATGCCAAAGCCAGCTAGTCAACAGGTCTAGAACCCCTTGATATAGAACACATGTAATCATGTACATTGTCTCAGACACACCTGCCATCTCAATGCCACAATGTAACCCAATGTTCCCTTCTGCAACTATCGCTTCCCTTTAGTTTTAGAACTGTAGATTTGAAATAGTCTAAGTAGTTTGGAAATCCAGTCTGAGTATTATCTTGCTCTGACAACACTAAAAGTAGCTTAGCAGAGATGAGTATGGAAAACATATTGGACAGGGGTAGGGAAACTTGGCTCTTCAACTCCCAGAATTCCTGAGTGAGCCATAAAAGGTTCCCCATCCCTGGCCTACTGGTTTTTCAGTTGTGGGGAAAATCAATTTTTGACTTGAATGGGACTGTTTAATATACATATTATATATTTATATGTCCTACATTTGTATATTAAACAGTCCCATTCAAGTCAAAAATTGATTTCCCCCACAACTGAAAAATAGGCCAGGGATGGGGAACCTTTTATGGCTCGCTCAGGAATTCTGGGAGTTGAAGTCCAGAAATGATAAAAGAGCCAAGTTTCCCTACCCTTGATATAGGGTAACTACAGCAGCAAGATTGTGTTTCTCATTCTTAACACTATGGTTTGTTCAATCAGTCTCATTTTGTACACAACACATGCTGAACCAGTAACTATGCAAGCTGAAATCACAGAATACAATGAATTAAAATGTGATTTGTAAGTTTATGGTATTGTAGTGATAACAGTCCAGTGGTGGGATTCAAATATTGTTGCCGCCAGATAAGTGGGCGTGCTTTGGTGGGCGCGCTTTGCACGCGTGCATACACTTTGCATGCACACCTGCCAAACATGCACTTTGCACAGGTGCAGAGGCATTTGCGCAGGCACAGAGGAGTTCTAACTCGCCTCCTGCAAGCCTGCACAATCCTGGTCGCTTCAGCAGCTGCCACGCAGCACTCTCTTCTGTGCCGTGCAAAGCAACTGCACTTCAAATTCAGCAGATAAAGGTAAGTATGGGATCCTGGGTGGGCCCAACAGCAGAGTGGCAGAGAGAATCCATTCGGTCTCTGCTGCTTACTGCTCCTACCGGCTCGCCAGAACCAGGCAGAACCGATCGAATACCACCACTGATACAGTCCATCCTTGCTCCCCAAGTTCTCTGAAGGAAGAGACACAGGTACAAATCAACGAAATAAATCCACAAATATTACCGTATGGAAGTAAATTCTGCTAAACCCCACAGAATTTGACTATTTTTGCAGTACAGCTGAGCCAACTAAAGCTTCCCACATTAATGCAAACTCTTCCTCTACCTTGTTACTTGGAACTAATTCTTACTATTTGTAGACCCAGTTTCAGAATAAAAACATATTCCAAAAGAGCTCCTTGGGGGGTGGGAGAGGTGAGGAAGGCAGCATCATTAACTGAAGGCCAGCTACCAGTCGCACAATAATAGCATAAATTCTGATTCTACTTCAGTTTTCCAAGGTTGGATTAACACTAAGCCTAGCAACAGATTGGGGGTGGTGGTGGTAGAGAAATGGGTGGTGGGGAGTAATACACAGCTGATGAATTGATGAAGCAATAGGGAGGAAGACAAGACTGGAATGGCACATTTGCATCAAACCGTGATTTCATCACGATTTGGTCATCCATCGTAATTCAGAGTCACACGATACAGGAAGCCAAGACCAATCAAAGCGTTTCATGGTTGAACATGAAGCAGGAACCCAGCGGCGTTAATAGGCAAGTCCAGAGACAGGAAGGAAATGCTGGAGCACAGAATGGAGGAGGGGAACGTGGCTCTTTAGACAAAAGGATCCGAAAAGGAAAAATCAAAAACGAGCCCCATCCTGCAACTCTAAGTAACCCTTCGTTTCTCGTTTCTTTTCTTGGCCGAATTCCGCCCCCCCCCGAAAGCTGATTTTCTTTTCTCGTTGCACACACACACCCCGATGCTCGCCCGCTTTCCTAAGAGCGCTATTTTTATAAAAGGGAAAGAGCTAATGATGGGAATCCCACGGAAACGGCGGCCATCGCGTCATATCAGAGGAAGAAAAAAGGAAATCTCTTCTGGGAAGGCTTTTCCCTTCCCACTACGCTGCATTGCGGGAGAGACAACTCGGCGCCCCTTGGCTCGGCTCGGCTTCTCTCTCACTGAACTTGCCTTAATGCCTCTCATCCATCCCAGCACTGGCCCTCCAGCTCCTTTTAGGCCAGCTGTTCCAGGATATACCTTAAAGAGGCAGGCACGGCGTTACGGCTAACTCACCGATGCGTCTTTATTCGCACCACCTTCTTCCCCCCCCCCCTCCGGAGCTGCGTGGGTACCGGTCTTCCCCCTCTCTCCCCCCCGCCTAAAGCTGGAAAACTGAAAAGGGGGGGGAAGCAGGCGGTGGGATCCTGTTTAAAGTTGGAGGTGGGTCGCTGGAAAATACCAATGAGAAGGCTGGAGACAGGATTACTTAAAGCCGCCGAACGGCCAATCGGATGGAAAAGACGGGAGTAAAGACGCAAAAGGGCAGCCAATGAGAAAGGGCAGGGCGAGAGAAGAAAGACACTAGTCCGGATCCCCTCTTGAGGATGGCTAGCCACGTTTGCCTGCTCGGAAAAGCTTCCTTTCTGAAAGGTCGCGAGTGCGCGCAAGTCCATGGAAAGGAAAGCGCGGGAGCGGCTGAGCAAAAAGAGTTACTGTTTACAGGCTTTCATTCTGAAAACGTTAAGTTTCAAAACGGAGGAGGAGTGTTGCAGAAGGCGGCCATGTAAGCATCCTCTGGAGCAGGGGCTCTCCGACCTTGGCCGCTTTAAGCCTGGTTGGACTTCAACTCCCAGAATTCCTCAGCCAGCAAAAGCTGAAGTCCACCAGGCTTAAAGCGGCCAAGGTTGGAGAGCCCCTGCTCTGGAGAACGCTTCGTTGGTAGCCTTGTTTAAACCACCCAAAATATGGATCCAGTAGTGTTGGGAGGGTTTGCTTAGCGGAGATTGCGTGAGGAAAATGGAGTCAGTTCTTTCAATCGGGTTAAACACAGCGTGCGTCTGTGTTGTTGGCAGAGGGTTGTAATAAGTGTCTGGTTCCTAAATGCTTCATAAGAGCATCCTGGTCAGTCATTTTTTGAACGTTTATTCCACTTTATTCCTAATCCTGCCCTTTCCTGTTTTACTTGGTGTGCGCACTTATCTGTTTTTTGTGGCACGCATTTTCCCTCTATTTCTCTTGAAATACCCAGCCCTCGCTTTCACGTAACAATGCTATGGCATACTGATCCATAGACGCCTTTGGTTCTTTAATTTTCATTCTTCATAACAGATCATATATTATTCACTACTTGCCTTCAACATGTGCGTGTGTTAATTTCTCTAGCTCTTTTTCCATCTTTATTCAATGATAAGTGTACATGCATTTATCTGTTTGTTCTACTTTTCATCATTTATGTTTCACACTATTATTTGCCCAATTTCCCATAACTGATAGAACTGTCTTAGTCTTTAATACATTAATTTCCAGATCCAGGCTCATCGATCCTTCATATAGCGAAAGTATCACTTGTAATAAATCATTCAGGTTCTGCGCATACAAAAATATGCATTGCCAGCCAGCAAACCACTGATATCATGCAAATATTTCTTATACATATAGCAAAAATACGTTAACAACCAAAGGAACACACATTGGTGATCTGCTACCTGCTGAATATTGAAACATTCACAAAACATTCTCATACATGTTTTGCTGTCATCACACATTACTGCATTCAGCTCCATATTTATGCAAAGCCTTCCATCATTGAAGCCTAGTCATTTTATCATACAGTTCTTCTGAACAAACCTACAGCCAGTTGTTTCATATTCACTTATTTCTCAATGGCCTGCTGAATTTTTTTTTAAAAAAATGGTTTCCTCCACCCCTGGAATTAAGTGGTATTATAATATATGCTTCCAAATCATTTTCCTCATCATCATGTCGTGTACCCATTCAGAATTTGATCGCTTTTGCTATTTGTTTTTAGATCAAAAAACTAATTCCTGTTTTTTCTGCATTCACTGATGCTTCCTTTCCCCTAATCATCAGGTATAAATGTATGAACATCAAACAAGTTACCCCATTCCATAAACATCCCAATTTTAAGAGTTCTCTAATTACATTGAGCCTTCAGCCTTGCCATTTTTAGACATTTTCACAGGATCTTTGACTTCCTTTTCATAATTTTTTTTTCTTGGTCGCTAATGTTTATAATATTTTAGGTCTACTCTTTCACACATCACTGTAATTCCTGTACAAATCCCCAAACTATCCTTTTCAGCATTCCCTTTTTTAAAAAACAAACTTTATTAATTTTACAATTAAAATAAACAACATGTACACAAATGTAGAAAAGAAGAAGCGAAACAGTTGAGAAGTAAAAGAGAGAAGAGAGAAAAAGAAAAAAGTAAAAGTAAAAAATAAAAAAGTGATTAAAAACAATTTCATCTTCGACAGTTCATGGATCATTATTTCTATCTTTATTTTATGCCATATTTACAAGTAATCCTTAATGCGAATATATAACTACCACTATAATTATAGCTTATCCTCTTTTACAATGTTATGTAGCCCATCCTTGATCTAACCATTTAATTTCATTCCAAATCCTTTCCTCATTTTCTGACAGAAGCTCCTTGCTTAGCCCTCTTTCCTACTTTGGTTTTTTTTTAAATGTCAATCAAAATTGCTCTACATTTTCTCTGCCTTGTATATGCTTAGCTACATCTTGTTCTTTAGAGTACATTCTTTGCAACTATCTTTTTTCTCTCTGTTGAAATTACAGAAGTTATTTCGCTGATCCTTGGGTTTTTTTTCCCAGTAATCAGCATTGGTCACCCTTGTCACTGACCTTTGAAGGGCTTGGGATGGAGGTAGTGCAACCATTTTGGCTCTCCTACATATCTCAGGGGCTTTCAATAACCATCAACCATAATATCCTTCTGGACGGGCTTCGGCGGCTGGAAGTGGGAGGCCCTGTGTTATAGTGCTTCTCCTTCTTCCATATCTGGTTCCAGTTGATGTTGGGAGGAGAGAGAAGTCAAACTCCAGGCCCTGGGGCTTCACGGCTCAAGCTCCTGCTGTTCCTTTTTAACATCTACATGAAACCAGGAGAGGAGGTTATCCATTGACATGGGATTTGGTATCAGTATGCCTCTGATACCCAATCATTTGTCTCCACCTCTAGCCAGGCAAATGATGTAGCAATGCTGACTGTGTACCTGGAGGCTGTAAGGGTCTAGATCAGCGGTCATCAACCACTGGGCCAGTGGGCCACGAGAAAATTTTGGTCGGCTGCAGAGAAATGTCACCCCCAGAGCAACCCCCCCTAAAGAAATTAATCCAGGCTGTGCGGAAACACAAGGCTGCGCTGCCCACATGGCCCACGGGAACCCTTCCTGCCCCTTCACTCCTTACCCGGTAAACTTGCCTGCTAAATTGCTATTTTTCCAACCATCAGCTGTTGTGCTGTGCTGGGAGATTTAGATCAGCTAGAAAATCATTGAATTGATTAGGTAATCATTGATTAGCTAGGAAATCATTGAATTTCTTGCTTTCTAGCTAATCTTTAGATCTTCAGCTCTGCTTTTAAGCACAGTTGAACCTCCCTTAGGACTGAAGGTTCTGCTATTCAGTGCAGACTCACAGCAAGCAAATTTTATGTGACAGACTCAGGTAGGTGATGGCAGATAGATAGATTACTGAATGATTCTGAGCAACTCAATCTGAATGCCTGCTTTGCCTGATTTTGGATAAAAGTTGCTCTTTTTTAATAAAAAAAATCAATATTTATATACATGGTGTGTTGTGAGTTAATTTTGTGAGTTTGCTTGCAAGCAAATTTTATGTGACAGACTGAGCTAGCTGATGGCAGATAGATAGATCTTTGAATGATTCTGTGAGCAACTCAATCTGCCTGCCTGTTTTGCCTGATTTTAGGTAAAAGTTGCTCTTCTTTTATAAAAAAAAATTCAATATTTATATAAATATTTATAATATATTTTTTTGATAAAAGTTTTATTGATTTTAACAACAAACAAAAACACACAAAACATAAAACATAACATAAAAATCATCATTCTTCATAAATTTACAGTGTATCGGTTGGTTTACCACTCCTTTCAGTGCATTCGTTTCACAGTCATCAAAACAATTACATTACATAATAACTCACATTATCAATCGTCAGTTAAGTATCCTAATATTATTAAACAATCATTTGACTATAATTTTACTACTTCATACTTAAGCGAGATAACTATTATTGAATTAAATTATTTTATAACAAATCATAGAATCATACCATATCTATCTTAATAAAATATTCTAAAAATATTGTCAAAACCAAAAATATATATATATTCGTTATTTCCTAGATTTCTAAATATTCTATTATTCTATCGTATCATCTAACCATTGATAAAAGAGATCCCAAATTTAATAAAATTGTTTATCTTCTTGTTCTCTAATTTCAAATGTCAATCTACT